>JAODAL010016578.1:0-80275 GCA_025379985.1 Phyllomedusa bahiana | reverse complement strand
TGCCCCAATGCCGTGGAAAACCACCCTAAAATTCTTTAGTTTCAGGTAGTTATCTAGGCCTTTCTTGAAACTAACAACTGTTCCTGCTGTGACTAGCTCCTCAGGCAGACTATTCCACAGATTTACAGTTCTTACAGTGAAGAACGCTTCTTTAGCCAAAGGGAATGTCCCCTTGTCTTTTGGGGGGGCTTTACATAAAATAATTTTTCCCCTTACTTTTTGTAGGGACCATTTATATATTTATATAAATTAATCATGTCCCACCGAAGCCATCTTTTCTCAAGACTAAATAAGTTCAATTCTACTAATTTCTCCTCATAACTAAGATTCTCCATTCCCCTTATAAGTTTGGTTGCTTGTCTTTGCACTCTCTCTAGCTCCATTACATCTCTTCTATAAACTGGAGTCCAGAACTGAACAGCATATTCTAAGTAAGGTCGCAACAATGCTTTATACAGCAGTAGAATTACATCCTTGTCCCGTGAGTCCATGCCTCTTTTAATACACGACAATATCTTACTTGCCTTAGAGGCAGCTGATTGACACTGCATGCTGTTCTGTAGTTTATGATTTACAAGAACGCCCAGATGTTTCTCCACAAGCGATTCTTCAAGTTTTTTATGATGCCTGCAGATTATTCATACCCAGATGCAGAACCTTACATTTATCCACATTGAACCTCATTTGCCAAGTAGATGCCCAAACACTCAGTGTGTCCAGGTCTGCTTGCAATTTATGAGCATCTTCCATTGACTGCACTACCCTACATAGCTTGGTGTCATCTGCAAAAATAGAAACCATGCTATTAATCCCCTCCTCTATATCATTAACAACTACATTAAATAAGGGAGGACCCAATACTGAGCTCTGGGGCACACCACTCATAACCGGGAACCACTCAGAGTAGGAGTCATTTACCACCACTCTCTGAGTACGATCCGATAGACAGTTTTTAATCCAATTACACACTGTTATATCTAACCCTATGGATTCTAATTTACCCAGAAAACGCTTGTGAAGGACAGTGTCAAATGCCTTTGCAAAGTCTAAAAACACAATATCCACAGCCTCCCCGCTATCCAGACTTCTACTCTCCTCTTCATAAAAACAGATGAAGTTGGTGACAACTTTTGTCCTTAGTAAAACCATGCTGGCAATCACGTACAATATTATATTCAGCCACATATTCCTGTATATAGTCCCTTATGAGCCCCTCAAACATTTTTCCCACAACAGATGTTAAACTTACTGGTCTACAATTACCTGGGCAAGACTTGGTGCCTTTTTAAATATGGAAACTACATTTGTCTTGCGCCAGTCTCCTGGCACTATACCAGTCACCAGAGAATCTCTAAATATCATATACAGAGGCACACCGACAACTGAGCTGAGCTCTCTAAGAACTCTTGGGTATATCCCATCAGGGCCTGGAGCCTTGTTCACATTCAGTTTAACTTGGCTTGGACCATTTCTACACTGAGCCAATTAATTATAGCAGATGATGTATTAACAGTACAGGCACCACTTACATCCGCATTGGGCCCGCCCTCAATCAACTGCTTTTTCATCGTTAGTATATACTGAGCCGAAGAACCCATTTAGTACCTTAGCCTTCTCCTGATCCCCAGTGACCAGCTCCCCATTAACGTTTCTTAAGGGTACATGCTCCGACCTTGGCTTTTTGGCATTTATATGCTTAAAGAATTTTTTTGGGTTTGTATTGTGGCCAGATTTTATTAAGCTCTTCATAGTTTTCAAAGGCTAATGCTGATCTCTCTGACATATTTTTAAATGCCCTTTTATTATTTATTGCCTCCTTAACAGAGGGATGTGTGTATATATATATATATATATATATATATATATGTATATATATATATATATATATATATATATATATATATATATATATATATATATATATATATATATATATATAGTGGCAGAGCGACCTCAGGCACTCGCATGTTTCTGCCACTAGAGGGTGTGCAGCCAGAGACCTGCTGAAGATGCGCCACCAAGAACATGGTCTCGGTGATGAAAAGCCACCTATATTGTGTCAGGAATTATATACACTTACAGTAGCGGCTAGAATAGCTGCTAGGTGGCTATATATGGGGTGGCTTTTTCCCCACCGAGACCAGGTCCTCGTTGGCGCATCTGCAGCAGGTCTCTGGCTGCACACCCTCTAGAGGCAGAAACATGCGAGTGCCTACGGTCGCTCTGCTACACCAGACATTATACCCTTTGTGGAGACCCGACCAGAAAAGGGTAAGACTATTGCACTGCATTTTGACACTTGTTGTGGGACTGCCAATCATGTACTTGAGGTATGTGAAGACCTACAAATTGAGTTTATTTTGGGAAGAGACTTTCCCTATTTCTGGCAGTTGTGGGAGAAGGCGAGGGTGCCAGGCAAAGCAAGTGACTTTTCCTGGGAAGCACCCCCTGTGGAGTGTGCAGGGCCTCTACCTGAGAGGGAAGACCTCTGCCTGAGAGGGAAGGTCTCTGAGATGGTGGTGGGTGGAGACCCACTGTCTGAAAGTCTAAATATGCACCCAGAGATGTTATCAGGCCAAGAGAGACTGTGGAAGTTGGACTTGTAAAATCTGATGAACTCTTTGTTCAGGACGTATGCACTTTATTGTCCATTGAAAGTGTCACTAATGAGATATATATGCCTGTGATCCATGGCCCGGTCACACAGCCTGAGCAGGAGGATGTTGGCAGGGTCACAAACTTAGCCACAGTTACTGCCTTGTGTGAACAAGCTGCTAAAGTTGCTGTAGCAGTAGATGAGAGCAGCTCAGGTCTGCCCCTGGAAGTCATGGCTGTTAGGGCTACGTGTGAAGTTAATTCAGAGTGTGAATTCGCTTCTGAAGAAACGGCAGCCCCAGCTGTAGCGCAGATTAGCTCAAGTGTGCCCCTAGAGGTCGTGATTCACAGTGCTGGGAGTATGGCAGAGAATGTGGGTTCTATGGTGCATGGCAATCTGGAGACGTGTGGTAACTCTATAGGCTCAGGTGGAGCTAGTGTGGTTGCCCATAGCAACAAGGTATCCTCTGCCCCTACTGTTGTGAAAACTTATAACTATGAGTGCCCAGCAGCTGTGGGTGAAGGGTCTGGAGTCCAGTTGGTGAGTGTGTCTACCAGTGACCCCAGCACACTGTGTGTACCTGATGGTAGCGTGAAAGTAGCAGGTAATGCGTGCCCAGTGCTTGATGACCACCCATTTTGTCCCAGTGTGAACGCGGCCAGTGTATTGCCGGGAAGAGAGAGTGCAAATCCTGGGAATGAGGGCTCTGCTGCAGAGTGTGAGGAGACTAGTTTAAAGAGAGTGTGTCCAGACCCTATGGCGGTGTATGCCTGCATGAATGAGGCCTCAGAGGGTGATGAAAATACGTTTGTAAAGAAAACCGGTGCTGAGGCAGATTCTGTGTGCAGCCCTGAGCAGTGTATCTATGATGGAAATCCAGACTGTGACACTATAGAGGGTGGAGAGGTTGTGCTGTGACCTGTAGTCCCCCTGTGATCACATGTTCCAGTGTCTGCTATATTTCCAGTAGCTTTTGCTGCAATGGTCACAAAGACTGCAGTGATAGAAAGAGTGAACGGCTAGACACCCAGAGGTGAGTGTATGCTTAAACCCTAGTGAGGGGGAGGTGGGTGTATTTAAATCCCCAGATGGTAAAGAAGTGCCTGGTTCTGAGGCAGCTGATACATTTTCCTTACATGTGATGGAGAAACATATTAACAGTATCTCAGAGGTATTATGTCCTGTGGTTTGTGGCAAACTGCAGGTGGATGCCATTTGCAGCAAGATGTCCGCTGAACCTACGGGTGGTAAAGAGGTGACTGAGTTGCCTAATGGGAACACGGCCACTTTGATGAATGAGTGGGAGAACTATAAGGAGGATGGCTGGGCTGCTAGGATTGATGCCCCATTTGTAAAGGTGTCTGCCATTGACTCCAGTGCACAATGTGAATTTGCCTGTGAGCAAGATATAGGAGAGTCCCTGGTAGATTTTGAGAATTCTCCCTTAGAGATGGTTACATGGGATGTGCAGGAAACATAAGTGCAAGTAGTAAAGAGAAAACAGCTCACCTCACTTCCACTCCTTGTTGTTGTTTGTTGTTTCAATCAGAGCACGGCTCCGGGTGCAATCCCGTGGTAATACAATATTCAAAATTCACAGAGGTTGAGCCAGCTCATAGGAGATATCATATACTGCAGCCGGGAAATGTTAAAACGGTATCTTCAACTTTTATTAATCCATTAAAAAGTCCAAAAACATGGAAACAATCATGATATACAGAAGATGCAGCAGCTAGTTTGTAGCACAACTAGATAGTCAGCGACGCGTTTCGGGTCACGTGACCCTTCATCCTGGCTTGCATACAGGTGTAACTCGCACAATTTAAATGAGATAGAACCGGATATGACATTAAACATCTCAATCCATCAACTGTTTCTATCCTATGCATATCACAAAACAAGTTAAGATCTATACTCGAACAACACAAAACAACTTTATGGAGTGCTACAGTGATTTTTCTAAAGAAAAACAAAAATTCATAATTTTGGCTGTGGACTATCTCCTTTCCCATAATTTTTTTATGTTTGATCGTCTTTTTTTTTCAGCAATTAACCGGGGCCTCAATGGGCGCTAGATTTTCACCATCTTTGGCGGATATCTATATGGCGGCCTGGGAGGAACATTTTCTATTTAACACCAATCATCCCTTTTCCAAGCACATTAAATGGTATTCTCGTTATATAGACGATCTCATCTTTATCTTGGTGGGAGATAGTCCATCTATAGCCAGTTTCATCTCATACATTAATGATAATAATATGCAACTCCAATTCACATATGAGCATAATGTTTCATCTTTGAATTACCTGGATGTTACTGTTATGGGTAGAGAAGGTGAATACATACAAGTAAAACCATATAAAAAACCTACCCAAAGAAATTCTATCCTGAGAGCAGATTCCTGTCATCCCTCACACATTACCAATAATGTACTAATTGGGGAACTAATTCGAATTAAACGTAATTGTACTTCACCCCAAGAATTCATGGTGCAACAAAAACAAGTTTGTGAAGGGTTAACTAATAGGGGATACTCTGAAAAAGTCCTAAAAAAAGCTGTTAATAAAGTGTCTAAAATTCCTAGATCTCAACTTTTCCAGAAGAAAGTTAGAAGTTGCAACAATAATCAGGTTACTTTTGTAACAAACTACAGTAAACAATATCATAAAATAGTTAACATTGTAAAGACACATTTGCCAATACTTTATGTTAACAAATACATTAAAGAACTTTTAAAATCGAATACCAGGTTTGTACCTCATAAAGCAACCACTATTGGGTCCCTGGTATCACCTAGCATGTTTTTGTCTACACCTGTATATAAATCTACATGGTTAGACACTAAAGGTTTTCATAAATGTGGCCACAATGTTTGTATAGTTTGTACTCATGTGAAAAAAACATCCAATTTTTCTTCTTATACTAATGGCAAATCTTTCCCCATTAAAAGTTTTATAAACTGCAATACCAAGATGGTGGTTTACCTAATAGCATGCGAGGTCTGTCATATCCAGTATGTGGGCTGTACTATGGGGCCTTTGAAGTCCCGTATACGTCGTCACCTTTCGGATGCACTACGACCAGAATGCTTTAGGACATCAGCAGTATCAAGGCATTTTGCCGATATGCATCAGGGGAATCTTAGTTCCTTAACAGTGGTGGCCATTGAGCGTATCGATCGCTCCCCACGCGGAGGAGATGTACATAAGAAGTTGCTGGCCAGGGAGGCGTGGTGGATTTTCCATTTGGGAACACGCCTCCCTGGCCATGAATATAAAGCAGGATATCCAATATTACTATTGATTCATGTTTAGCATATGTGATTTTACATTTTGTGTTGTTCGAGTATAGATTTTAACTTGTTTTGTGATATGCATAGGATAGAAATAGTTAATGGATTGAGATGTTTCATGTCATATCCGGTTCTATCTCATTTAAATTGTGCGAGTTACACCTGTATGCAAGCCAGGATGAAGGGTCACGTGACCCGAAACGTGTCGCTGACTATCTAGTTGTGCTACAAACTAGCTGCTGCATCTTCCGTATATCATGATTGTTTCCATGTTTTTGGACTTTTTAATGGATTAATAAAAGTTGAAGATACCATTTTAACATTTCCCGGCTGCAGTATATGATATCTCCTATGTGCAGGAAACATCTCCACACGTTGCTGCAGAAGGTTTGCTGCTAGACAGAGCCGGTGAGACGTGTGCACAGGGGAATGTGTCCTCTGACACTGGTGAGGTTCCAGGTAATGCTATAATAGTGGACAAGTTGTCTATAGAGGTTGTCAATTGGGACTCTGAAATTATCAGCATGTCTGGTGATCGTGAGGAGGTCTTTATTGCAGAACATGCAGATGTTGCGGCCCCGTAGGGAAAGGTAAGCCTACTGAAGATGTCACCATGGGTCAAATACCTGTTGTGGGTTGTCAAGCTCAGATGTCTGACAGTGACCCCTGTACTCATGCAGGGTAGTGCATGGAAATGAGGAAACAGATGGTGAATGTGGTCTTTCAGCTGCTGTGAGTCAGGTGTATGGAGGGACCAGTGAGTCCTCAGACATTAAAAACTTACCCAGTAAAGAGGCTGAAATCATCGGAAGGGGCCTCCTAGATGTAGTGATTGTCTGCAATAACCCTGTGATTATTGACCTGCAGGTTAGGGGTGGCACAGATATACATGGTGCTACAGTAGGTGCTAGTCCAGAGAAATTAGAGGATGTAGCTGGCTCTAAAAGGCAGGGGATGGTCAGTGAGGACCAGAGGACTGGTGATGAAGAGAAGTTTGTGTCTCATTATGATCCTACTAATAAAGAGGTAGCAGGTTTTGGCTCGGGAGTGCCCCTAAAAGCCATGGGGGATAGCGACCCTGACAGGTGTGCTTAGAAAAGATACAGAATGGCGTCAGCATCAGTGTTCTTTTTATTGCAAGATCCCAGAGTACAAAAAAAGCAGCAACGTTTCAACTCACAACAGAGTCTTTGTCAAGTTTAAATAAAGTGCCATATACATCAACATATATATATATACAAAGGGTGGTACTAACAATGTGCTTTAAACCAATAATATCAAAGTGTCTAGCACCAATAAAAACTATATGGATATATCAGATGAGCGGGATCACTGATCACACATCCTCAGCGTCTTCCAATCGTAAATGCGCATGACAGGAACTCCAGAATCAACCGCCGCGCTACTGCACAAGTTCAGTGCCCATAGTTCATCAGAAGCGGCTTCTGCGCTAAACCGTGCGGAGTCACTGGTGAGATAACTTTAAAAAAATTACCTAGTTTGTCATCTAGAATTCTCTCACATATCGTCAATTGAATGATTTTGAGATCTATATGTTGTTAGAACGTGACCCTAAGTTTGACATAATGCGAGAGATCAATGTTGTTATTGATGGAGCAATATGTGAGAGAATTATAGATGACAAACTAGGTAATTTTTTGAAAAATATCTCACCAGTGACTCCGGTTCTATATACCCTGCCCAAGATACATAAAGATTTGGGGAATCCACCTGGGAGACCCATAGTATCTGGGAGGGGCTCCATCTTTAGCAACATTGCCATTTTTTTGGATAGGGTACTGCGCTGATTTGCCACGTCTGCTTCCTCCTTTGTTAGGGACACAGCTGACTTTTTGCTTAAGTTACGTGATGTGACTTTACCTAATCAGTTCTTTTTTGTTTCTTTTGATGTAGTTTCGCTTTATACGTCCATTGAACATTTGATGGGACTGGAGGCTGTGTCTGTGGCGCTTATCGGCGCAGGCTGCGATCCGAGGTATGCACACTTTGTCATCACCCTTCTGGAGATGGTCTTGAAGAGGAATTATTTCCTCTTTGGAGACAAATTTTATCTCCAGAAGAGGGGTACTGCCATGGGGTCCAATGTGGCCCCTACGTATGCTAACATCTTCATGGCATCCATTGAGGCGGAGTGTGTTTATTCATCTATATACTCGGATTGCATCCTGTGCTGGTGGTGCTACATAGATGACATATTTTTGATTTGGACAGGTTCTTTGGAGGATTTGGAACAATTTCACAATTATCTTAACAACTGTAGATCTGGTTTACAATTTACGAAGGTAGTGTCTGAACATTCTCTTCAGTTTTTAGACACTTTAGTAAAGAGTACTGATCGCAACAATTTGTTGCAATACAGTAGTTCACATCCGAAACATATGATTAATACTCTTCCATGGAGTCAGCTTTTAAGGGTTAGAAGAGTGGTTTCTGATGAGGTTAGATTGGACGCTCGTGTTCAGGATATGTGTGAGAAATTTATCTCTCGGGGCTATCTGAAAGCCTTATTGAAGAAACATCATACACGTTTAAAGGAAGTTAAAAGAGATGATACCCTTACACCTAAAGAAAGACAAAAACAAAGTAGGATTCCTTTTGTTACGACTTATATTTGTTTAGGGAATGAGATTGCTAGATGTCTAAGGAAGGAATGGAATATTTTGCGGAAAGGGTTTCCTGAGATCCCTGAATTTTCATTGGCCCCAATGATGTCGTATCGTAGAAATAAAAATCTTCGAGATAGATTGGTAAGATCAGATTGTTTTGTGGAGGGGGGCAAGAGACAGATGTTCTTGGCACCCCCTAAATTTGGAAATTTTCCTTGCTTGAGTTGTTGTAATTGCAGCAACTTATTGCGTGGTGACTCCTTCTCTCATCTGTTTACAGGATGTGCAATTAGGTTATGGGGTAGATACACATGTCGTTCGTCATATGTGGTTTATATGTTCACTTATCCCTGTACTTGAATCTAAGTAGGTGAAACAACAATGGAAATAAGAGAAAGCATCAATAAACATAAGAGTACAATTCGTAGAAGAATGTTGGATCTACCAGTGGCCAAGCATTTTGTGGAGAAGGGTCATTCGATTTCACAACTGAGGTTTAGGATCATAGATCATGTGGCCCCATTGCGGAGGGGGGGTGATCGTGAGAAATTGTTGAAGAGGAAAGAATCCTCTTCAGGATTAAATATTGAGTTTAACATTGGAAAGATATAATTGACTGTTTTTCTACTTATATACTATAGTGCTTATGATATAATATTGTTTTTAACATTTTTTAACTTGATTTTATTGGGTGATTAATAAAGTTTTTCTTCTTGTCTTTGATAGGATGGGTGGTTGAGTGGGATCACGGATATATTCTCTTTAATCAAGATATTTCTATTTTTGATTCTGTATTATTCCAGTAGTTATGCCCTTGCTAACGTCAATATTAGATGTGTTGAGGGTTTATAATAGTAGATATAGCATTTTTGAGCATTGACTTGCTGATTTGTTGATCCGCAGGTGAGGGGTGTGTTTTGCATCCCTTTATGCGTGATTATTTGTCAACTGTCTGCATTATGCTATCTTTATAGGTTTTACCCTCTAGTTTTGACTTTAGACACATATGTAGCGGAGTTAGGCTTATGTTTGTGCATATATGAATATTTGTTATGCACATTTTCTAACATATTCTTTTTTCGCCTGAGTATGGGCAGTGAGCATGCGCGGTTTAGCGCAGAAGCCGCTTCCGATGAACTATGGGCACTGAACTTGCACAGTAGCGCGGCAGTTGATTCTGGAGTTCCTGTCATGCGCATGTACGATTGGAAGACGCTGAGGATGTAGGATCGGTGATCCCGCTCATCTGGTATGTTCACATAGTTTTTATTTGTGCTACTTTATGTCTATTATATGTTTTGGGTCATGAATGGTGTATTGAGGAATCTACACATATGTTGTTTGTTTGTGATTAGGCACTTTGAGATTATTGGTTTAAAACACATTGTTAGTACCACCCTATGTATATATATATATATGTTGATGTATATGGCACTTTATTTAAGCTTGACAAAGACTCTGTTGTGAGTCGAAATGTTGCTGCTTTTTTTTGTACACTGGGATCTTGCAATAAAAGAACACTGATGCTGATGCCATTTTGGAATTTTTCTATGGACATTTGGATGTGAGGGATGGACCTTCCTCAATTTTTGGCGATCTGTTGCATGGACAGTGTTGGTAAAATGGAAGCATAGGACGTTTGGTGCTGTTCTGATTTTGTACTATTACTACCTGACAGGTGTGCTGTCATTCAGTTCTGGGGGAACTGGTGGGTTGCTGGGAAAACCCGGGGGCCCTTTTTGTGATGTGAGACTCTGTGTGAAAAACTTTGCCCAGTGGGCACAAAGGACGGGTAGTTGGGGGTTTTGGGAAAGAAGGCTCCAGGTATGATAACTTGGGTATTGGGTTGTCGTGAAAGCGTAAATGTCGGAATGCGGGCTTTCAGGTGGTGACCTCCTTTGGGAGAGTTGCAGGGGTTTGTACAACCTTTTTGTGAGTGGCAGAAAAATGCCTGAAGCTGTTTTAATGCACAGGGTGACGCACAGCATAAAAAAAACCCCAAACAAACAAAAACCTCGGCCCGTCAGGCCATGATAAAAAAAAAATAGAGATCCTCTTATAGTGGTAAGGCCTTCGCCGAGACCACAATCACGTGCAATATACTGTACAGGTTCCCTCGCCTTTTGGGGGGGCCCAGAGCCGCGCTTCAGCTCCACTTTTTCTCAAGGTTCTGGGCGCAACCTGCCCCCGATCACCGGGAGTGGGGGCCTTTAAATAGGTCTCAGGACATAAAAAAAAAACCTGACCTGGAATGCGGGAAAAGCAAACCCCCCAACACTAGGCTGTCCCAAAAAAAGCCCCCCATACATGCCGCCTAGCAGCTATTCTACCTTTTCTAAAAGTGTCAGAAATATATCATTACTGCACAATATAGGGGCTTTTCCCCCCGAGACCAGGCCCTCGGTGGGCTCTCGAGGTCTCTGGGGCTGCAAAACTCTCAAGTGGCAAAAAACATGGGGCTGCGGGTCGCTCGTCACAATATTTATTACAAATTTTTACAAAAAATACAGGTAATAAAAAGTAATACAAAAAAATCAAGTGTTAAAATATGTTTTAATGATAAGAGGCAATATTGTATAACAACAATATTACCAATATACAAATACATAGTGCAAATGCATAAAATAAAAAAGAAGGGGGCGGACACCCACAGCGCTTACCAATTAGAATAAAATACTTTAGCAGCTACACAAAAACAAAGACTGTAGTCTTTGCTCCTTATCGCTTCTGCGCATGTAGGAAAAAGTAAGAGCTTCCAAAGGCCCCTGGAAAAATAAAGCCCAACCAATGGAAAGCAAGATGCATAACGGAAAGAAAGATAACAACTATGTGTCCTAGAAACAGGGAAGCATCCCCGTGCAGCGAATATCTAAATAGACACATAATTTTAACCTCAGGCCGATGAATAAACGATGACAGGACAATTAGTTTTATTCTCGTGTTTTACCTGTGTGCTTTGTATTAAACTGTATTTGAATAATGGTTTTAAATTTTTTGGTAATTTTTTGTTCTTATATTCTGATGAATTGCATTTTGGTCATTTAAAAAAGGCTTGTGAGGGGCCGAAACGTCGGTTTTAAGCTGTGGAAATAAACTGTTTTTTTTTTTTTTTTTCAACCCCCGAAGGGTTTTTTGAAAGGGGCCTTTTCTTTTTTTTTTAATAATAAATTTTTTAAATTATTATTTTATTTATAATTTTTAATTTTTAATTTTTTTTTTAAATTTTTATTATATAAATACACGCTCTGGAAAAAATTAAGGCCATTGCACGTTTTCTAAAAAAACAGCATCACATGTTGACAGCCTTCCATTCGTGTCAGTTGAATTCCAACCTTTAAATACACTCATTCACTTAATTGCTTTGATTAGGTGATCACCTGAACAAAATTTATTTAATAAAGGAAAGTATTAAAAAACACTGCTTAGTTTTCACAACCTCTTGTAGGACAAGTGGTTGGGCAAACAAGTGTAGGAATAGGCCAAAAGGAATTGAATGAAAAAAAAAAACAAGATTATTCCACCCAAAAATTCATTCGAAAATCTTCCCGACTTTTAAAAAAAAATTTGTTTATTGTTTCTAAAAAAATATGAAAATTTTTTTCTTTTAATTTTTGAGTTTTTACAGACTGCTTCTCTTTCATTTTGAAGATTTCTCATTTACTACAAATAAATAAAAAATTTTATGCTTTGAATTTCGGAGACATGTTGTCAGTAGTTTATATAATAAAATAACAATGTACATTTTCCTCCAAAAATTTACCATTGAAGAGGGAAAAAACAGAGAAAACTGAAAATTTTGGGGGTGGTCTCTTAATTTTTTCCAGAGCTGCATATATAATATATATATATATATATATATATATATTATTATATAATATTTTTATTTATATATATATATATATATATATATATTTTATGTATATAGTGATGATCCACTCTCATCTGGACGCCCACCTGGACCGTCCTGGGGGTACTTTAACTCACGGAATGCCGCCTGGGTAAGCGGAAAGGCAACAATATAACACTCCGAGATGAGGCTTCTCTTCAAACTGGCCTTAGCCAGCTTTATTTAGGCACAGGAACGAATCAAACTAAAAACATAAACAAAATCCTTGGCCGTCTAGCCACTAACTAAACACGTTATATTGTCTCTCTAACCTGTGGTCTGGATCTACCATCCAGCACCACCAGCAATCACGTCACCAGTCTCCACTGATTCCAGCTTCCTCAAGCCCCTGGGGGCCAGAGCCTCTTGTCAGCTTCTCTGCTGCTCCACACTGCCAGGAAGCAACCACGCCCCTTTAACACCTGCAGGCCCAGGCCTATTATAGCCATCCAGGGACTGGCCCAAAACCTGGTCTGGAACGTGGGGACGGCCTCCCACCAAACGCTATGACCGTCCCGGGAAAGGCAACCCATCACTAGCCGCATAGCAGCCATACTAACTACATCTGTCAGTAACCTAGGGTTACTGACGCCAAATGATTGCCTTCCCCCACTGAAACCATGTTCTTGGTGGCACGTCTGCAGCAGGTCTCCTGCTGCACGCCACCTAGTGGCAGAACCCTGCGACTTGCCTAAGATCGCTCTGTGTGTGTATATGTACAGTATATATATATATATATATATATATATATATATATATATATATATATATATATATATATATACACACATGCACATATATACATACACACAGTAAAGGCAATAATTATTTGATTCTTTGCTGATTGTGTAAGTTTGCCCTCTGCCTAGGACATGAACAGTCTATAATTTTAAGAGTACGTTCATTTTAACAGTGAGAGATAGAATATAAAAAATAAAATCCAGAAAATCACATTGTATAAATTATCTAACTTTATTTGCATTTTGCTGAGAGAAAGAAGTATTTGAACCCCTACCAACCAATAAGAGTTCTTGTCCTACAGATCAATTAGACACTCCTAATTAACTTGTTACCTGCATTAGACAACTGTCTTAAATAGTCACCTTTATAAAAGACTCCTGTCCACAGACTCAATTAATCTGTCAGACTCTAACCTCTACAACATGGAAGCAAGACCAAAGAGCTTTCTAAGGATGTCAGAGACAGGATCATAGACCTGCACAAAGCTGGGGTGGGCTACAAAACCATTAGTAACACTTTGGGTGAGGAGACAACTGTTGGTGCAATAGTAAGAAAATGGAAGAAATACAAAATGACTGTCAATCAACATCGATATGAGGCACCATGCAAAATCTCACCTCATGGGGTATCCTTGATCATGAGGAAGGCTAGAGATCAGCCTCAAATTACACGGGGGGAACTTGTTAAAGGGGTTGTCTCACTACATTGATTCATCTTACCTCAGTCCTGTTTTCTTGGTTTCACTTTGAAGTCAGGGGCGTGTTTATTGGCTTCTACTAGGCTGCAGTAGAAGCTAGGTCTGTAGCTATAGCAACCAGTGCTGGTAGTCTATCAAACAGGTCTGTAGCTATAGCGACCTGAGGAGCTGATGCTGCCCATAAAAGAAGGGATATCTAGGAATAGGAATGACACTGTTAATGGACATATCAAAGTGACTTGTTTTTGCAAGATCTTTAACATAAAAATCAATCCTTGTAGTGAGACAACCCCTTTAATGATCTCAAGGTATCTGGGACCACAGTCACCAAGAAAACCATTGGTAACACATTACGCTGTAATGGTTTAAAATCCTGCAGTGCCCGCAAGGTCACCTGCTCAAGAAGGCACATGTGCAGGCCCGTCTGAAGTTTGCCAATGAACACCTGGATGATTCTGTGAGTGATTGGGAGAAGGTGCTGTGGTCAGATGAGGCAAAAACTGAGCTCTTTGGAATTAACACTACTCGCCGTGTTTGGAGGAAAAGAAATGCTTCCTATGACCCAAAGAACACCATCCCCACTATCAAGCATGGAGGGTGGAAACATTATGTTTTGGGGGTGTTTCCCTGCTAAAGGCACAGAACTACTTCACTAATGGAAGAATGGATAGAGCTATGTACCGTAAAATCTTGAGTGACAACCTCCTTTCCTCCGCCAGGACATTAAAAATGGGTCATGGCTGGGTCTTCCAGCAAGACAATGACCCAAAACATACAGCTAAGGCATCAAAGGAATAGCTCAAAAAGAAGCACATTAAGGTCATGGAGTGGCCTAGCCAGTCAGACCTTAATCCCATAGAAAACTTGTGGAGGGAATTGAAGCTCCAACTTGCCAAGCGACAGCCTCAAAATCTTAATGATTTAGAGATGATCTGCAAAGAGGGGTGGACCAAAATTCCTCCTGACATATGCGCAAACCTCATCATCAACTAGAAAAAAAGTCTGACTTCTGTGCTTGCCAACAAGGTTTTTGCCACCGAGTATTAAGTCTTGTTTGCCAGAGGGATCAAATAATTATTTCTCACTGCGAAATAATTTATATAATTTATACAATGTGATTTTCTGGATTTTATTTTGGATATTCTATCTCTCAATGTTAAAATTAACCTACCCTTAAAATTATAGACTGTTCATGTCTTTGTTAGTGGGCAATCTTACACAAACAGCAAGGGATCAAACAATTATTCCCTTCACTGTATGTGTGTCTATATATATAAATATACCTTAAGCAATTTCAGGGTCCTGCCACTAGGAGGTCACCTGCTAGGACATGTCACTGAGGGCCTGTTCTCAGTGGGGGAAGCCAGCAGTAGTCGGTCAGCAGCACTAGGTTGCTGACTTTTGTACGTAGTATGGCTGATACCCAGCCATTTAGGGCTGACTTTTCCCACAACGGCTGTAGTGGGGGTGAGAGTCTGTTCCCATGTTGAAGATCCAGGTCTTGCCATGCCTATAGAAAGCCTGTCTCTCCAGTTGTCCAGGGGGTGTGGCTTGCTGCCAAGGCTGGAGCAAAGCAAAGCTGCTGAAGGGCTCTGATCCCAAGGCTGAGGAAAAGGCAATATTTTGTATAGTGACTGTACTGTATTTGGTGGTGCTGGCCACGTTAGAAAAGGTCTCTTGAGAGTAATAGATAGTGGCTAGATAAGCAAGGGTTTTGTTTATGGTTTTGTTTCTTTGTATGCTTTGAACATGTGCCGGAATAAAACAGGCTGAAGACAGAAAGAAGAAGCCTTTATCGGTGTCCCATTCATCGCTACCAGAGCGGCGATCCGTGAACTAAAGACCCCAGGATGATTCAGGATGAGGTCCAAATGCTGGCATGATGGCGGGTGCTTATAATTGGTGGAGGTATGCGATGGACAAGATTGGTGCACAATTGGTACAGGAATTGATGCAGTGGCACAGAAGTTGACGGTATTGGCACAAGACGGGGTGCCTTAAGTGGCGCACAAGAAAGCACATATGGAACTTGCTGCAGTATTATTTAAAGGGCCAGAGGCCTGACTGCTGCTTAAAATTACTGTGCGGGTTAAAAGACTGTGAAGTCTGTAAACCAAGGGTTACATAGTTACATAGTTTTTAAGCCTGAAAAAAAACGTCCATTCAGTTCAACCTATTGTGCTTAAGTGTTTATTCAGAGGAAGGCATAACACTATGAGGTAGAAGCCAATTGTCCTCATTTTAGGGAAAAAATTCCTTCCCAACTCCAATCTGGCAATCAGAATAATTTCCTGGATCAACACCCCTTCTTGAGAATCCTAGTCACTATAACTTGTTATATTATTACACTCTAGAAGTGCATCCAGACCCCTTTTGAACTCTGTTATGGAATTTACCATGACAAGTTCCTCTGGCAGAGAGTTCCACAGTCTCACTGCTCTTACAGTATTGTAGAAACCTTCTTTCCTCAAGACGTAGAGAATGTCCCCTTGTTCTGGATACAATCCTGGGTATAAAAAGATCTTGGGAGAGATGTCTATATTGGCCTTTAATATATTTAAACATATTTATTATGTCCCCCTGAAGCCATATTTTCTCTAAACTAAATAGCCCTAATCGTGTTAATCTTTCTGGGTCTTGTAGTCCACCTAGTCCTTTTATTGTTTTTGTTGCCTGTCTTTGAACCTGTTCAAGGTCTACAATGTTTTTCTTTTGAACTGGTGCCCAAAACTGTACACAATATTCCATGTCTGGTCTACCCAGTGACTTGTATAATGTTTTCATCATGTGCATCTATGCCCCTTTTAATACACCTCATAATCCTGTTTGCCGTGGCAGCTGCTGTCTGACACTGGCTGCTACAATTAAGTTTACTGACCACTAGGACTCCCAAGTTCTTCTCCATATCACTTTTTCCCAGTGTTTTTCCATGTGGCAAGAAATCATGTAACGAATTTTTCCTCCCATGTGCATAGTTAAACCTCATCTGTCATTTCTCTGCCCAGGCCTCCAACTTATCCAGATCCCTTCGTAATAAAACATTATCCTCTATTGTGTTGATTAATTTACAGAGGTTAGTATTATCTGCAAATATTGATATTCTACTGTGCAATCCATGTGTAAGATCATTAATGAAAATATTAAAGAGAATAGGGTCCAATGTTGAACCCTGTGGTACCCCACTAGTAACAAAGATCCAGAGTGTTTACCATTATTCATTAAATTTTGTTGTCTATCACTGAGCCAGTTACTTACCCTCTTGCAAGCATTTTCCCCCAGGCCAAGCATTCTCATTTTACTTACCAACCTTTTATGTAGCGCAGTATCAAATGCTTAAGAAAAATCTAGATAGATAACATCCAATGCCAATGAGATTAGTTTGACAGGACCGATCCTTCATAAACCCGAGCTGGAACGGAGTTATACATTTATTTTCAGTGAGATACTCCAGTATAGCATCTCTTAGAAAACTTTCAAACATTTTACCTACAACAGAGGTTAAACTTACCGGCCTATAGTTTCCAGGATCACTTTTTGACCCCTTTTTTGAATATCGGCACCACATTTGCTATGCGCCCATCCTTTGGGAAGTACCCCGCTATTATATAGTACATAAATGTTAAGAATACGGGCCTGTATCACATGACTTAACTCCTTTAGGGCACAGGAGGGTATACTATCAGGACCTGGTGATTTGTCTATTTTAATCTTCTTAAGTTGAAGCTGCACTTCTTCCTGGGTTAGAGACAAAACATTTAAGGTGGAGTTTACCTCATCCCTCTGCTCATTAACAGGATGGTCATCTTCCTTTGTAAATACAGTGGAGAAAAAATGGTTTCATAGTTTTGCCTTCTCCTCATCACCCTCCACAATATCTCCCTCACTGCTTTTCAGAGGGCCAGCATTTTAAATTTTAATATTTTTACTATTTATATAGTTAAAAAATATTTTGGGGTTAGTTTTACTTTCCATGTTTTGGGCAGTTGTGGGGGCAGAAAGTATACTGCCAAATCTGAAATAGCTGCTAAAGACACTACAGGTAAAGCAGAAGAAGGGTGTAGCTCAGGTTCGCCTCTAGAGGCCATGTGTGAACAAACTGCTATAGCAGTAGATGAGAGCAGCTCAGGTCTGCCTCTGGAGGTCATGGCTGTCAGGGCTATGTGTGAAGTAAATGTAGTGTGAACTAGCTTCTAAAGGAATGACAGACCCAGCTGTATAACAGACTAACTCAAGTGCATCCCTAGAGGTCATGTTTTACAGCGCTAAGGGTATTGCAGAAGCTGATGTGTGTCCTGTGGTGGATAGCCACCAGTTCTGTTCTGCTCCTGTTGGTCCCAGAGAGGGGCTTTCATGTGTGTTGAGTGAAAGGGAAAAGGCAAACCATGAATGTGATTGCTCTGCTGCCATGTCTTAGGAGACTAGTATAAAGAAAGTGTGCTAAGACCTTAGTGACGTGCATGAATGCATGGATGAAGAAATGATGACATGAACTGTCATTTTTATTCCTGTCAGCCAGATAAGTTTAAATGTGAGGATGGGAGCGGCAGACATGGCAGTAAACAATGCGATGGAATTTGCTGTAAAAATGTCAATCAGTGTTCAGGACCTGGAAAATTCAAAAACAAATCAGGGGAATGCGTTGAAATGCATAAAGTGATAAGTCGCCTGGTGTGAACCCAGCAGGTTTGGTGTATGAGTGGGAGAACCATAGAAATGATCACCCTGCCACTATGTGTGAAGTGTCAGATATAAATGTGTCTGCCTTTGATTCCAGTGGATTGGGTGAGCTTAATAGCATGCAGGATACAGTAGTGATCCTGACAGACACTGGACGTTCTCCCAAGCAACCATGTACAAAGATTTTGAAGTATCTCCAACTTGAGTAGAAAAAAAGTGAGCTTCTAGATACAGCCAGTAAACAGATGTCTGAGCAGGGGAATAGTGAAACACCTGGTATTGTCATGGTAATGGACAAGTTTATATAGAGGTTGGCAGTGGGAATCCTGTGATTACCAGCATGAATGTTATGGAGGCCACAATGGGTCTTAATGTAGGGGAAGTTCTAATCACTGAAGTGGTCAGTGGGGTAGACCAAATTTCCTCTGGTAGAAGCCAGGTGACAGCTAGTAGCCAAAAGAAATTAGAGGATGTAGCTGAGCCTCTGGGTACAGAGATGATCAGTGAGCACCCGAGGACTTGTGATGAAGAGAAGTTTTAGTCTCATTGTAATCCTGTAGACAAAGATAGGAAGTTGGTGCTTAGTCACGCCCCTAGGGGTCATAGTGGTTAGCAACCCTGAGAGGTGTGCTGCCATTACAGCTTCAGGTGAAGCTAATGTGGTTGCTAGGTCCAACCAAGTGTCCTTTCCCTCTGTAGGTCCCAAAATAGTGAGGACACAGCCCAGTGGGAACACTGAAAATGTAGTCTGTGTGTGGAAGAAGTCAGACAAGGAATGGCATGGCCTGGCTACTAGGTATGATGGTGCTGATATCAAAAGTGTGAATGCACAGGTAATTAACCCTGGGTTAACCATTAGGCATCCTCAGGGTAGCTTAGATGTGCATGAGGCAACAGTAGGTATCGGTGCTATTCAGTTAAAAGGGGAAGGTAGTCTCCCCATCTAGTGTAAGCCATGGGCTGACCGTAATCTTCCTGAGGAAAGTACGGTGCCTCCCCAGAAAAGCCGAGGACAGAGAGTCTTAGATGAGGTGGTTCCCCAAAGTAGAAGCTTTGACCCTGGAGGGTTGATTACACAGGGTGAAGAAGACCTATGGTCTTTATCAAAGAGGGGGAATATGTGGCAGAGCAACATTAGGCTAGGTGTAGTACAGCAGGCCACCTGCTAGGAACATGGTCTTGGTGGGGGAAGCCAGCAATTGTCAGTCAGTAACCCTAGGTGGCTGACTTTTGCTGGCTTTTCCTGCAATGGCTGTAGTGTGTGTGGGTAACAGTATTTGGATGCTTGGTCCAGGGCACGTTAGAGAGGGTCTCTCTAGAGTAATAGTTAGTGGCTAGACGGGCAAATATTTTTTTATGGTTTTGTTTCTGTGGATGCTGTAAACCTGTGCTGGAATAAAACAGGCTGAGGCCAGAAAGAAGAAGAAGCATTTGTCATTGTGACGTTAATCGCTTATCAGAGTGGTGATCCGTGAGCTAAAGACCCCCAGAATGGTCCAGGATGGGGTCCAAAAGTTAAGCGGGTACTTACAATACATATATACAGGGGCGTAGCTAGCTACCTTTTTAAAGGGTTAAGCGCTGTTAAGGAGCTCCTTGAAACTTTGTTGCCGTGAAGTTTCTTTTCCTATATCTCTTTCCAGAGTCGTCCAGACTGTGTGCCCGGAGAAGCCGCAAGCTGCTGTCCCGACAGAGGAGCAAGGTTAACTACCGGAGCTCCGTTTGACCAACACACTTGTTTATGAGCTGTACCATAATAATTACAGCTCTGAAAGGTGAGCGGACCATTTGTAAATGTACTGATTGTCCGATTCATTTGTACCGGTAACGCAGAGTTGTGCTGTGTTTTCCTCTAATTTCTTTTTGAGGTATTACCATCTCGATTTTTGTGCAGCATCTGTTTTTATGAAGAGGTAAGTAAAAGTCTGGATAGTGGGGCAGCTATGGATATACTGTTTTTAGACTTCGCAAAGGCGTTTGACAATGCCCATTACAAGCGTCTATTGGGTAAATTAAAATCTATTGGGTTAGAAATAACAGTGTGTAAGTGGATTAAAAACTGGCTATCGGATCATACTCAGAGAGTGATGACATATGATTCCTACTCTGAATGGTCCCAAGTTATAAGTGGTGTGCCCCAAGGCTCAGTACTGGGTCCTGGATGGAGGGGATTAATAGCACTGTCTCTATTTTTGCAGATGACACCAAGCTATGTAGTGTAGTGCAATCTATGGAAGATGTTTATAAAGTGCAGGCAGACATGGATACACTGTGGGGGACATATATGAAAACTGTCTTGGTCTAAGAAGGTCTTTGTTGCCCATAGCAACCAATCAGAGCACCCGTTTCATTCTTTCAGAACACTAGATGAAATGTAAGGGGAACAAAGACAGTCTTAGACCTGAACAGTTTTCATACATGTGGCCCTGAGTGTTTGGGCATTAACATGACAAATGAGGCTCAATGTGGATAAATGTAAAGTTCTGCATCTTGGTACTAATAATCTGCAAGCATCATATGTCCTTGGTGGAAAAAAACTCGGAGAATTGCTTGTTGAGAAACATCTGCGTGTTCTTGTAGATCATAGATTACAGAACAGCATGCAATGTCAATCAGCAGCCTCTAAGGCAAGTATTAAAAGAGGCATGGACTCATGGGAAAAGGATGTAATATTACCGCTGTATAAAGCATTGGTGCTTCCTCACTTGAAATATGCTGTTAAGTCTATAGAAAGGATGTAGTGGAGTGGAGAAAGTGCAAAGACCAGAAACCAACCTAATAAGGTGAATGGAGCATATTAGTTATGAGGAGACGTTAAAAGAAATAAACTTTAGTCTTGAGAAAAGACAGCTCCGGGGAGACATGATTAATTTATATAAGTATATAAATGGCCCCTATAAAAAGTATGGGTAAAAGCCCCCTCAAAAGACAATAGGACATTCCCTTCACCTGTAGAGAAAAAAGGATTCTCCAGAGGAGAAAAGTCTTCTTCACTATGAGAACTGTTAATCTGTGGAATAGCCTACCTGAGGAGCTGGTCATAGCAGCAACAGTTGCGAGTTTCAAGAAAGGCTTAGATATCTACCTGAAACTAAAAAATATTAATACGTATGTAGCCATATAAAATGGCATAAAATGGTCTGATGGCAACTCTGGGATCAGAAATGAATTCTTCATTAGAGCAGATTGATCCTTGCCTTATGGGTTTCAAAGCATTTATCAGTAGGGGAAACTAACCTTAAAAAACTCTTTATCTCCCTCATCCACATTTTCCCCACCCTTGGTTAAACTTGATGGACATATGTCTTTTTTTCAACCGTACTTACTATGTAACCATGCAGCTGCAGTCTGCTTATGTCATAGATTACTAAGCAATAGGATACCTATTAAAATTCAATTCTGTATTTAATACCTCACATGAAAGCAAAACTAGTAACGTGCTACAAATCAACAAATCATGAGAATAACAAGAAACTAACAATCTTTATAGTGAATAGGAATACATAGTTAGAATGTCAACCAATGTCTTCTAGTTCAGGCGCCATCATGGTGTGAGGCTGTTACGGGAGCTCCTGAACATCGGGGCAAATGCGGCTTTCTAAAGCAATCTAAACTACCCAACACTTGCCCGCAGTAGACCGGGACGCCTTGGGGACCTTCCCGACAATAGCTGAATTGCCGGGAGCGTAGGAGCGAAGCAGGCATGGGCCTGCATGATGGCGCGCTGTGCCGTAAAGCACGTGGCAGACACAGGAGGCAGCCTGCCAATCTAGCATCTACGGGTACTGTCACTCCCTGACTTTCGCCGCCCGAATGGAGCCGCCAGCATACTACCTCTTGCTGAAGGGAGGCACCAGAGGATCTCCCCACCCCCCATGTATCTCCTCTGCCTTTGAAGTACTGTCTGGTTTACTGAGGGAGTCCTCCATCCCTGGCAACATAAAGGTACGGTGGGGGGGGGGCATGCTACAAACAGGCAGACATGACCCGGGATATACACTCCCCACCGGGAAGGCCAGCTCTACCCCATCTATTCTATAAGGGACCACCACTCTATAACTCCTTACTGCCCTTCCACCATTTTGAGGAGAGATTTGTGGTTAAGCGGACTGCGACTTCCTACACCACCACTAAATCTACCACCAAATGATCTTTAGCTTTCCTATATACCTCTGCTTATGGAAAAATGTATATGCAATATAGGGCGCACAAGGAATGTTAAAAACTTAGCAAGGAGGGCAGGAGCCAGGCCCCTGCATCTCCTGAACCAACTTGCTAGACACGCTCGCAGGATCACCCAGAGGAGACATTATCTACCTCTGATTGGGTCATTTCTACCACCCAGACAACTGACTCAGATGAAATGAATAATGTACAGTCTGCCTTACCAGATGACAACCAGATATGAATTGACCCTTCCAGGTCTCAATTCAAAACAATAGTAACGGAGGTTGCAAAATAGATTTCTGCAGAGTGTCACTGACGTCTTCGGTAGCTCAGATGGTGGCCCAAGTAAAAGCAGATGTATAAATTCATACCGAATGTCTAGACGACCATGAGTTCCAGATCCAAGATCTGACCATTGACATGGACAAAGTACGCTCCGAACTTTCTCCTTTAGCCCAGCAAAATAAACGTTTAAACGACAAAATAGAAGATCTGTAGAACAGATCCAGGAGAAACAACCTGCGAATACTAGGCATCTCGGAGGCAGTTCCGGCAAAAGATTTAATTGCCCTATGCAAAAGATAGCTACCTGATGCTTTGGGCCTCAGGGGTCCCTGTAAAGTTGATCTCAGAGGAGGTACTAAGTCCACATTGTGATGTTGTTATAAGCATTCTCACTAATGTTGGTTCACTATCTATTCTGCCTAGCAACAGTGATGTATTAAGGGAGGAGGAGACGGAGCTAAAAGGGGTGGAGAGGCGGCAGAGGAGTTACAGGATGCCATGATGGAAGCAAGGAATAAAGTGTTCTGATCCAGCAGATGATTATCTCCAAGTGGATTCATTCCAGGGTACCTGCATCCTCACAACAACACTACAACTGGCGACGAGGATTAAACATCATCAGCTAAAGGTATTTCAGCAAGACAGCAAACTGTGTACAAGATTGCAACACTAGCACCAGCCATGGCCTGCTTACCCTCCTTCAGTGCATTTGAGGTGCACCAGCCCCAAGCTAACCTGGCAGCCTGTTGGAATAAATGGCTAAAACGCTTTGAGATATTCCTACAAGCAATGAACATTACTGACAATGCAAGAAAGAAAGCAATGTTATTACACTATGCGGGGGAGGAGGTGTATGATATCTTCACAACTCTGCCTAACACTGGGGAAGACAGTGACTATGAGGTATGCAAAGCAGCATTAACCAAGCACTTCTCTCCACATATAAATGCTGCTTTTGAAATTTTCAAGTTTAGACAGACAAAGCAGTCGGCAACAGAAAGCATTGATGAATATCATGTCCGCTTAAGACAACTTGCAGCGTACTGTGAATTTGCAGACACTGACATGGAGATTCAAATGCAAATCATACAAGGATGCGTGTCATCTAAGTTAAGGAGACAAGCACTCAGAGATCCCACAATGACTTTGGCAAGGCTGCTGGACACAGCCCGTATCAATGCTGCAGCCGAGAATCAAGCTAAACTCATAGAGAACATAGACTGTACGCCAGAGCAGCCATCTTCTGTAGCAAAGCTCACTCAGAAGCCACATGTGCCTTACACACAACCTGCAACCTGCTACAACTGTGGAGGTTCTTATCCTCACCAGAAATCCTGCCCAGCAAGGGGAGTAGCTTGTCATAACTGTGGGAAGCAAAATCACTTTGCAAAAGTTTGCAGATCTCTACCACCATCTTCTCCATCTTCCAAGCATTCCATGCCACGGAAAGTGCTGGCAGTACAGTCAGTGCCACCTAACAATGAGCCCAGCAGCACCTACCTATTCTCAGTAACTGCAGAGGGGTCTCAAAGTGTGTGTGCAATAACTAACCCAAAACAAGTCATCTTAATAAATGGCACTCCTGTGGAGACACTGGTGGATACAGGGGCCTCTGTCAATGTTATCAGTCATGCTGTCTACAATAAGCTAAAGAGCAGACCTGCTTTGCAGTGTACTAACCTGAAGATTTTTCCTTATGGTTCAGCTACTGCCTTACCTCTTTGTGGCAAATTTCAGTCAGAACTAACATCTGATGGGAAATCCATCACAGACACTTTCTATGTAGTGGAGTGCTCTGCAGACACCCTTCTCAGCTGCAGTAGTGCTGTATCTCTGGGTTTAGTGAAACTGGTTAACAGCGTAACAAACTCTTCTGTCCACAATGTTATGCAGAAATATCCGCAACTCTTTCAAGGCCTAGGTAAACTGAAAGACTTTCAAGTGAAATTACATATTGATCAGTCTGTACAGCCATCAGTTCAACCGCACAGGCGCATCCCATTTCATGTCCGCAAGCTGGTGGAGAAAGAACTTCAAGACCTGGAGACGTCCGATGTTATTGAACGGGTGGAAGGCCCAACTCCCTGGGTCTCACCAATTGTTGTAGCCCCTAAACCTAAGCAGCCTGGTAAAATCAGATTATGTGTGGATATGCGACATGCCAATCGTGCTATTCAAAGAGAACGGCACATTACTCCTACTATTGATGATATTCTTACAGACCTAAATGGTGCAAAAATATTTTCAAAAATTTATCTAAAATCAGGTTATCACCAGCTTGAACTGCATCCAGACTCCAGATATATTACAACTTTTAGCACTCACGTCGGTCTGCGAAGATTTAAAAGACTAAACTTTGGCATCTCATCGGCTGCAGAAATATTTCAAAATGTTATTAGACAAGTTCTTTCAGGAATACCTGGAGTCCTCAATGTCAGTGATGAAATCCTAATCTTTGGTACAACCCAAGAAGAACATGACAACCACTTGGAACAAGTATTTCAGAGACTGCAAACATGCAACATAACTGTAAATACATCAAAGTGTGAGTTCAACAAGGAGTCGTTAAATTTTTTTGGCTATATTTTTTCTGGATAAGTAAATATAAGTCTTTGTAAGGGATAAATGGCACTCACCGGTAAACGCCCATCAGTTGCACCTGAGACTCCTCATTGTTTCTCACTGGTTTGTAGCGCACGGCTCCCTGGCTTCCAACCACAAGCCTCTCAGACAAGAGTTTAAGCGAAAGAAATTTCACTGAATGGGACCAGCGCTTCCAGGTAAAAAAAGTGCAAAAATTTATTGAGTGCTTACATAACCACACACATATAGGTACCTATATGTGTGTGGTTATGTGAGCACTCAATAAATTTTATCATCTCCTTATCATCCAGAACCCTTCCAGGTCACGAACGTCAAAGGTACCATGGTTACTGCTCAACACCAGGACCGCCAAGTCACTAGAAACGTGTCACATTTTAAAAAGCTTCGGGGCTATGATCCAGAGGCAACTACAGAGGAGGTGGATGATGAAGAGATCCTACCAGACACACGTGGTTCAGCAACAACAGGAGATGCCTCAGAAGATTTACCGAATTCATCAAACTCTCCACGCTACCCGACAAGGAGTCGAAGGCCACCCACTCACTTCGTGGATTATGTTCTGCAGTAAAACTTTATTGTCAATTGGGACGTTTTATTGATTGTTCATTTTCGTGGTTACATGTTGTTCTTGTTTGTGAGAAGGGGAGAGATGTGATGTTGTTATAAGCATTCTCACTAATGTTGGTTCACTATCTATTCTGCCTAGCAACAGTGATGTATTAAGGGAGGAGGAGACGGAGCTAAAAGGGGTGGAGAGGCGGCAGAGGAGTTACAGGATGCCATGATGGAAGCAAGGAATAAAGTGTTCTGATCCAGCAGATGATTATCTGGAAGTGGATTCATTCCAGGGTACCTGCATCCTCACAACAACACTACACACATCATGTGACGACATCCCGGCAGCACTGAGGGAATGCCCCCGTCAGATCATCGTCAAATTTCTGGATTTCACAGACAAAGTAGCAATCCTACGTGCTTGCAAGAGACTAAGGTCCGATCTTTTTTTCAAGGGCAGAAAAATTCTTTTCTTTGAAGACTTTTTGGCAGAGGTGGTTAGGAAACGTAGGGCATTTTCCTCCATCTGCTCCGACCCCACTCTCCAGTGAGCTTCACTTTCCCATCCAGAGGAAACTCTAAACCTCTAGAAGAACTGTGTCCTTCCCACTCTTCCCATTCTGTGAGCCCAAAGGAACAAAGAAAGCAGCAGGCTTCCAAGATGACTGCTTGAGCCTACAACTAGACGTTTGTATCAGTGCACTGTAGGACCTCCACGGACAGGCAATCAGTTTATCCTTCATATGTTCAGTATTTGACTTTAATATGCCTTTAAAATTTAAGTTAGACTGTTGATATTACCATTTAATAGCAGTGGCAGTGTCTGCCCGCTCTGCCGGCTATGGGATGCAGTTCACGGGACGGGGTGTCCCCCACAGGGCTGCCCTGTTCGGCCTAGAAGCTGACTGAGGGGAGCTGATGGGGATCATCCCCCATCTCACTTTCTTTTTCCAGACAGCATTTGCTCTGGAGGTTGGGAGGGGTTTGCCTTCCGGTCTGCCCTGTATCGGCTTCTGAAGCAGCGGGGGGGGCTGGATGGTGTACGCTCTCTAGCTTATCATTACAATTGTTATATCTCAGCGCCTTCGAACTGGGTGATTTTAGACTTGTATTTACCTGACCCCTATGAGTCTCATGATGTTCCTCGTGGCCAATTATATACATGGTGTTATACCAGGCCTTAGCTCAATATGCCCCGATGATCTGGGGATGCCCCACTTAATGTTATTTGGTGTTTTCATGTTAATAGAGAAGTCACGTTGCACATATCTCTGAGGGAGCCATTCTGTTGTTATTTTTCTCTGTCGGCGTGCTGGGGATATTCTAGCCCTTTGTTCTGTTGTGTGGTGTTCCCTTTTTTTTTTCCTCTCTCTTTCCTCCCCACCCCCCACATTCACTAGATTTATGTGGGTAGTAACGTGGAATGTTAAGGGTCAGTGATCTTCTAGTAAACGGATGATGGTTTTGAGACATCTAAAACATTTAAAAATAGACATTGCTTTCCTGCAGGAGACCCATTTGCCCAAGAAAGATTTTGAGAGAATGAAACGGTTGTGGTCAGGTTTTTGGTTCTCCTGTGGTAGACAATTAACTCTAATAGGTAAACAAGAGGTCAATAAGAGGTCAGGCCATTAAACATAGGCATGACAATTAGGGTTCGTGGAGTAACATTATTTTCCAAATGTCAGATGAGTTGCTATCACTCTACAGCATATATGGCCCAAACTCAGGGGACCCTTCCTTTCTCAAGCGACTAGAGCCAATCTTTTTTTTCTTATTCCAAAAGAATTTTATTAAAAGAAAAGTTGGTTACAAGAACTTCAGAACGGATAAACAATGTACATTTCCAGTATCAAGATGCAAGGAAGAGCACATAATATGGGTCAGTTGTCACAGAATATGAATATATACAAATATAAATACTAAAAATATGATAACAGAGATAAGACATGACATTGCCATCTACTGGTTCGGGTGTAAGCAAAATACATCAGTGAATATGACTTTATCAGATGCGAGCCTCATAGGGCCCATTCCATAGTGTCAACCCGAGGACAGGCACAGGATATCTATGTCAAATTCTCAATCCAAACTCAATAATAATTAAAGGGAAAAGGTCTCCAGTCGATCCCCGCCCACCCCACAGGCCACCAAGCAAACAAAAATGTTAAGCTACAGAGGGTGGCAGCAGAAGACAAGTTAACAGAAGGAACGATACTGGTCAGTACGACAGAAATCAATCCAGTCACCCCATGTCTGCAGCTGCTTCCTAGCAAGTGAGAAAGAATCTGTTCGGAACTCCTCCGTGCACTGCAACATGTGAATTTCCCAGAACCAAAAGAATATGGACTGGCTGGAGGTTGATAACCATAGTCGAGGTATCACCAGTCTTGCTGCCAATATCACAATTTGGAGGAGGTGAGTCCTGAGAGAGGCAGCAGGGAGGGGGATGTCAAAAAGAAACATGGAGGCCGGATCATTCTATATCCTGAGGCCCGTAATCACGTGTATGAGGTCAAGCACTTTCAGCCAAAAAGGTTGAAGTATGGGACAGCTCCACCAGATGTGCGACATTGTACCCACCTCTTCCTTGCAACACCTACATCTACTGGAAAAATCAGGATAAATGGAATTCAGGAGAGCTGGGACTCTGTACCAAGACATAATTATTTTATAATTTAATTTCTGTGCCTTGGTAGAAATGGACGATTTATGGGCCAAAAAGAAAGTTTTCTTCCAGCCTTCCACTTAGAGCTCCTTACCTAGCTCCTCTTCCCAATTCCTTTGGAAGGGGAATTTTGTTTTCGTCTGTTGTGAGCAGCAATCCATATTTCCCTTGAGAGTGTGCGCCTCCCCAAGGAATCTAGCAGGCACCACGACTCGAATATCGAGTGGGTCTATGTAGGTCTAATGAAAATAAGGACATTTTAGAGGGGAATGCTCTGCAGATCAGAACAGAAGTTTGGGCTACTAGTGGGACATTAAATAGAATTATTTTTGGCAGGAATTGCGGCGTTAGACATGGTAGGGCCGCCATTGGTGCCTCGTAGAGCAGCGTCTCTATTTGGGCCGATAGTTTCAAGTGGACATTGTGAAAAGAGTCTAGGGTGCGCAGCATAACTGATGCCAAATAGTATAAGTGGAAGTCAGGGAGCGCCAATCCTCCCTCCGTTTTGGGTCTAGTGAGGATAGAATGTGCCAGCCTTGGGTGCTTTCGTGCCCACACAAACTCCGAGACTAATTTCCACAGGGTCGTAAAGTAAGTTTTCGGGAGCAGGATGGGGATGGTTTGATACATATATAGGAGATGAGGGATTATATTCATTTTGAGTATATTTATACGCCTGATCCAGGAAAAGTCCCTTTTGTCCCATTTCAGTAGGTTAAGTAGGGGTGAGAAATTAAGCTCAAAAATTTTTTCAGGGTTAGCAGGGATTCGCACACCCAGATAAGTGAAAGAGGATGTGACCCATGAAAACAGGAAGGCATATTTCAGATGTCAGAGGGCATGGTCAGGGAGATTTAGAGCCACGTTTTTTGACATGTTTACCTTGTGATTACTAAGGGAGCCGTAATCCTGTACTACCCGGAGTATACCTGGGAGTGAGTCTGAGGGATTCGAAAGGTAGAGAAGCAGATCTTCTGCAAATGCCAAACATTTTATTTGCTGGTTAGCGATCTGAATTCCATGAATAGAGTTGTCCAACCTTATGGACTGCATTAGGTGTTCCATAGCTAGAATATAAAGTAGGGGGGAAAAGGGCAACCCTGCCTGGTACCATTGCTTATCTTGAATGGGTGGGATAATGAACCATTTATACGAATTTGGGCCTGCGGGGAATAATAAAGCGCAAAGATCCTGTTCATCATTGCCGGACGCAGTCCCATCCGCTCCAAAACCCCCCTCATACAGGACCAATGTACCCAGTCGAAAGCCTTTTCGGCATCTCACAATAGGAGAATGCAAGGAAGTTGTATGGACCGGACATGGTGGATGAGAGAGAATGTTTTTAAAGTATTGTCTCTCGCCTCTCTGGAGGGAACAAACCCGATCTGGTCGAGATGGATGAGTCGCATGGCGATCAATTTAGCAGAAAGCTTGGGATCTGTATTAATGAGGGAAATGTGTTGGTAGCTTTGGCATAGAGTCGGGTCTTTTAACTCTTTTGGGATCATTGTTATGAACGCTTTCAGAAAAGCAGGATTAAAATGAGAGCCTGAAGACATCACATTAAATGCCTTAAGGAACAGAGAGGGAATCTCTCAGAGTTTTGTGTTTTGTAAAAGTTTGCGGTGTAATCGTCGATGCCCGGACAATTCCTGGCTGGGAGAGCAGAGGCAGCTCTACTGATCTCCTCAGGCGAGAAAGGCTCCTCCAGACAGGCGAGAGACTGGAGGTCCAGTGGATGCAGGGTCATGCGCGAGAGGTATCCCTGAAGGGGCTTGCGGTAGATCTCCGAATCAGACCAGGACTCAGAGGGAGTAAGGTTGTAAAGCTCTGTGTAATAGGTCTTAAAAACTTTCAGGATGTCCTCCGTTTTATGTACTAGTTGGCTGTTTGAAATTTTAATAGACGTAATAAAAAGAGAAGCCCTCCTCTCACGAAGCGCCTGAGCCAAGAACCATCCAGGCTTATTACTCCATGTATAAAACGAGCCAGTGCAAATTTGACGGTATCTCTGATGTTGTTGATCCATTAAACAGCAAATTTCATGCCGAACTTGCAAATCTGCTTCCGAACCGGAGGCCTGATGGGTTGACTCGAGGAGATGCAGTTGCGAGAGGAGGGCTTGCAGTTTGAGTGACTTTTCTTTCTTGAGCCTGGCTCCGTGCTTTATGAGGACACCTCTCAAGACGCATTTCAGTGCCTCCCATTGGGTCTGTGGGATCATAGGGTCTGCAAGGTGTTTAGTGCAGAATAATTCAATGGTGTCAGTGAGATCTGTGAGACAGAGTTAGTCTGCAAGGAGAGATTCATTTAATTTCCAGGAGAAGGTCAATCTACTACTATGTGGGAGGTGTAAATCGCAATGTATCGGGGCATGGTCAGAGTGTAAGATATTTCCAGTAGAGGTACTGGAGACAAATGGGAGTAGCGATTGATGTGGGAGGATGTAATCGATACGACTATAAGAGCCGTGCGGGTATGAAAAGAAAGTATAGTCTCGCTCTCCCTGATGAAGCAGACTCCATACGTCTGCTAGTTGCATGTTATGAAGAATCTTTCAGATCCTCCTAAGTGTATGCAGGGCGAGAAAGGAGTGGCCCTTGGAAGTGTCTTGTGACGGTTTTGTTGTCAGATTAAAATCGCCACAAAGAATGATCCTACCCTGGGCTAAACATGTAAGTTTATCCAAAAATATGGTAAAAAACGAGAGATATCCAGTGTTGGGAGCATATATGTTGTCGATCGTATATGTGTCCTTGAATAGTGCATTTGATGAACAGGGACCTAGTGTCATCGTCCAGGAGGACTTCCAAAATCTGAAGGATTTGTGGAAAAAGATGGCAACCCCCTTTGTTTTGGCGAGAGAATTACTGCTATGGTACCAGACAGTTTAAGAGGTGGGTCTCTTAAATGAAGACTATGTGGGACCTCTGCTTATGTAGGTGGTACAAAGTTTGAGAGGGCTTCTCGGTCACATTGAATTCCTTTACATTAAGGGAAGATACTGATGTTAGCTATCAGGAGGCAGTATGGGAATTCTAGAAAAAAGGGACCCGAGAAAAGGAGCCAGGAGTGGGGCGGAGACCGACTGGAGCAACCCAACAAGGACAAACCATAACGATAACAGTGTAACTAAAAAAAAAGGGCCTATAAAGATTAGGCCAAAAACCTACAAAGGTCAGAACATAATTTAAAGGGGCCGTAAATGTATGAGGCTTTGTTTTTGGGGGAAAGGGAAAGTGTTATTTTGAGTGAATTGCTTGGGTGACAAACAAGAAAAACCTCAAAAAGAGCCCAAGGGCGGGTTTAATTCCGACGGACAGTTTGTGGAGTGGTCGAGCAAAACAAATGCAGCAAGACCAGATCACCAACCATGGGCTGAGGAGAAGCCAATCAATCAATACAGCTCACAGCATAATACAATCCCCTACTGAAGTAAAATCTGCATGATCCCCGTGTAGTGGGAAACCACTTAGACACGTAGAGAGGGGAGAAAAAATAGAGCGAGAGGAAGAGTGGGAAAGAATGAGAAAGAAGAAAGAGAGAGAGAAAGAAAATTAAAAAAGGGGGGGAGGGGGAAGTAGGATGGAGGAGGGTGGATAGAAGAATTGCAGAGAGGGACCGGAAAGAGGAAAATAGTTGGATTCAATTTCCCCCATCACGAGCCGGCTACGACAAGGGAGACAATCATTTCCCACAGGCAGGAGGGTAGAGGGAAAAGGAGCAAGAAGGGTGCAATAAGCAACCAAAGTTACACCTTTCTTAAAGAGCAATAGCCCCGAAGATCAGCAGTGAGGGTGTCTCTTGGGTGGAGAGTGCTCCAGACTACTTGGGCGCTGTCGAGGCCTTTGAGGTTTAGGCGTCACAGATGGAGGAGGATGAGTCTGCAGGCCTTGAGAAGATCCATGCTGAGAATGGGATCCATCACACGAGCATGCCAGTCAGGAAAAGTATTTTTTAGGGAAAGGGCAGAGTTAAAAAGAAAAACCGGGAAAGGGCCCCCCCGGGGCGAAGGGCAAAGATTTTCTTTGTGCTGCCTCGGAGGAGAAAGGGAAGCCCCCTCTATAAGGGGGCGCCCCCTTGCTTGGAGAAGTGCCAACATTGGTTTGACCGCGGCGCGCAGTCGACGAGTCCTTCTGGGTAGGACAGGGAAGAGGCCCAGCTTCGCCCCATTGAAGGTCACGGTTTGCATGATGCGGGCTTTTCTCATAATCACTTCTTTGAGAGTAAAGTGGTGAATTCTACAGATGCTATCTCTGGGGCCCATGATTAGTGTTGAGCGATTTTTATCGACAAAGTTGAAATCGGCAAGGTTTTTATGGTGATCGAAATTTCCAGATCATGCGATAAGAGTAAGGTTAGCAATCTGTGATAATCTATTATAGATCGCGCCTTTTTCGGCGCTTCCTGTAATTTCGGGGGCCAGCAAATCAGATTACAGAATAGAGCAGGGTGAGATGTGTGTGCAACGTCATGACTGGGAGGTGTATGGTTTCGATTGGGTAGAAAAATCACATGACCTCGTTTTACATAGATACAGGTTTCGGTTTCAGCCTCAGTGGTCCTCTCAGCCGTCTCATAGGGCTAGGACTGCGTCTGCCTTTGCAAACCAGCTCAGCGAAATTAGTCTATTTCTGCACAGAGAAACCTCTACTTATAGCTGTGATTCTTCCAATTTAGTTAGATTAGAGATTTGAAGAGTTTTTGTAGTTAGCTAGAGAATTTTAAAGCAGCATCTACGCTGTAAATTCACGGCGGTGGGAGCGGGGGGGGGGGGGCCCGCGAGGGCGAACACAGACATGCTCTATCAATAAGAACATGGTTAAAGTTCACCATAGATTAGTGTAGGACATTGTAGTGGGTAATTATCTTTATTAATTAACTGTTTGCTATTGAAGATGATTTCACTGGATATTGGGCAGCCTGAACTCTATATTGGATAAACATCTTTTCTAGTACTGCAGGGTCTCTTTGTTAGCTGCAAAACTCAACTTTTATTATCACGTATACATTTCAGATAGGTGTTCATTTTCAATTTTACCATTACACTGGTGACTGTTGAATTTATCCACCTTGCAGTTAAATTACAATCAGCAATTTTGTAGTCAGCACAGGTTGTTTGTTGCCAAAAAAATACCGTGTATCGTTACGAAAACATCCACAGTTACGTGTTTGTTTGACTTTTGCGACCCAGCATTCGTTCCATTGACGCAGCATCTACGTATAATCTTAAAACAGCAATTTATACTTCACCACCAGGTGAATTGAAGGTGCAAAAAAATACCGTTTATTATATCAAAACATAACAGTACGTGTGTGCTTTTTGACTTTTGCACACCGCATTGTTCATTGACGAGCATCTACAGTAAATCTTAAAACAGCAATTCTATATTACCACAGGTGAATTGAAAGGTGCACAGAAAATATCGGTTAATTATACCAAAACATAACAGTCTTTTTTTTTTCGTTTTAAAACATTTTTTTAACTTGTTTTTTGACTTTGCACAACCCAGCATTGTTCATTGACGCAGATCTACGTAATTCTTTAAAACAGCAATTCTATATTCACACAGGTGATTGAAGGTGCAAAAAAATATCGTTTATTTACCAAAACTCATAAACAGATACGGTTTTTTGACTTTTGCGCACCAGAATTGGTTCATTGAGCAGCATCCTACGTAAATCTTAAAAACACAATTCTATATTCACCACAGGTGAATTGAAAGGTGCAAAAAATACCGTTTATATAATCAAAAACTAACAGTTACGGTTTTTTGACTTTTGCCAACCAGCATTGTTCATTGACGCAGCATACTACGTAAATCTTAATGAACAGCAATTCTATATTCACCACAGTTGAAATGGAAAGGTGCAAAAAAAATATCGTTTATTGTATTACCAAAACATAACAGTACGTGTTTTTTTACTTTTTGGCACACCCAGCATTGTTCCTTGACGCAGCATCTAAGTAAATCTTAAAAACAGGCAATTCTATATTCACACAGGTGAATTGAAAGGTCAAAAAATACGTTATTATACCAAAACATAACCAGTTACGTGGTTTTTTGATTTTGCGCACCCAGCACTGTTCATTGACGCAGCATCTACGTAAATCTTAAAAAAAACAGCAATTCTATATTCACCACAGGTGAATTGAAAGGTGCAAAAATATACCGTTTATTATACCAAAACATAAACAGTTACGAGTTTTTTGACTTTTGCAACACCCAGCATGTTCATTGACGCAGCATCTACGTAAATCTTAAAACAGCATTTCCGATATTATACAGGTGAATTGAAAGGTGCAAAAATACCGTTTATTATACCGCAAAACATAACAGATACGTGTTTTTTGGACTTTTGCCCTGTTCACAGATTTGTTGATAGACACTGCAGTTTAAATTTGAATCCAGCAATTTGTTTTGATTAGAGGGATTGAGAACTAGCTGTGATTTGCCGTCTTTTAATGAAGAGACTTTCCAAAACTATACCATACCTTCTCAAATTTTTATATTTCTGAACATGGAGCGAAATGCAGGTGGTAAGCGAGCAATGTGGGGGGTAGCACATGGTGGTATAGGTAGAGAGAAGGTGCTCCTTCCAGTGATACGACAACACGCATGCCAGCGATCGTCAGTTGCAGGACCGTCAGGCCTGTCAGGCGCTGGGTCAGGGCCATGTGAATATAGTATGAATACCATCGTCGGCCAATCTGTCCTTCAGTGGTTAATGCAACCTGCATTAGCAGCGTCTTACTCCTTCGTCTCTCTGCAGTCACGGCCTCAAATGTCGTCATTCAGCATCACAGCATCCGTCCAACATGAAGCAGCCCTCAATGTCAACTCGTGTACCACCACGGTGGATAATCCATTGTACTGAAGACCTCTTTGATGACAAAATGCGATTGGGGTCAGAAGGCATAGTTAAAAGATCAAGAGGAGATTTAGTCTGCTCTGACGGCCAGTTACTGATGCCATCAGAGGAGTGAAGGAAGCGGTCAATTGGCAAAAAATCCTCAGGGCGGTCGGCAACGCCTTGCAGTGCCCTTGCTTGTAGCGCAGCTTCTGGATGCAGGAAGTCAGGACGGACCAAGTCACCTGATGTTGATGATGATGATGATGACATTGCGGATCCATCCCTGGTCTTTTCCGCAGAATTTGCTTGCGAGGCTTCATCAGTGGAAGAGGAGGAAGACGATGGGGTAGTGTCAATACGGGGTCCCGACACAAAAGGGGAGGGCGGTCGCAGAAGTCCGCTGATATGATTCCGCCAGCACGGTCAGCGCCAAACCCCGCTCCTCGCCTTATCGCTGTCAAAAAGGTCCAGGAAACTCTAGAAGCTGCGGCCTTCTTTGAGCAAGCCCTATGATTCACCCAGCGATGTCATTTATCCGGCCTTTGCCGTAAATGCATAAGTACCAGGCAAGCAACTTAAGTGGTACAACCACCAAAAATGTCTAGTCACATGCAGCGAATGCATGAGTTGGAAATGGAGGAACACTTGGCCAAAAAGGGCCAGACCGATGCCGGGCGATCCATACCACTGTCACACCCTCTGTCTCCGCCTCTTCCTCCGCCACCCACCAAGCGTTCTTCAGCTGCCCATGTCTTAAGATCATGATCAGGGATCAGCTCCGCTTCAGCCTCCCGTCGCGCCGTGTACCACCACACACCACAGAGACCCATCCCTGTTTACCCCTTCTCCTTCCGACAGTTTGACGCCTGCACGCCGTACAGCGGCAGTCTAGAGCCAGCCTTGTGCTGTATTCAGGTTTGGGAGCAGAGAAGAAACCACTTTAACCAAACCATCCCACTAAGCCCAAAATAGCCCGAATGTCGGCATTGCAGGCTTTTGGGCCTTGGAAATGTTGCATTTCCGTCTGGTGGACACAGATGGGTTCCGCCACGTCATGGCCCTCGCCTGCCCCCAAGACCAGATTGCCGAGCGGCTTTTCTTAGCCAAAAGCCGTCCCTAGCCCTGGCCAGCCACGTGTCATCTAAAATTTCAGCGCGTTGTCTGGCATCTGTGTCCGGAAAAGTTCCATCTCACCACGACACATGGAACTAGTAAGCACGGCAAGGCGCTAAATCTCTGTGACAGCTCAGGGTGAGCTGGTGTGGATGTCTCTGGGGGTGACGGTGGCTCTCAGGCTCGGCGCAACGCTCTTCAAAACCGCAGGTATGGTGCAGGGCTTTTTCCCCCAAGGTCCTCTGGTGGCATGCACGGTGCCCAGAGACACCAGGCCGTGTTGAATTAATTCTGTCTTGGAGACCGTCCCTCCACAGGTAGAGCTGTGGACAGCTCTAAGCAACGATTGTCCGAGCGCTGGCTGGGGTGACCATGTACCTTGTGCAGGCAAGGTGGTGTGCGATAGACGGGCGGAAATCTGCTGACCGCCCTTAAGATCGGTAGGCTGGAGACACATCCTTGCCTGGCACATGTCATGAACATTGTCGTCCAGATATTTCTAAAGAGTACCCGGTCTGGACATGCCTGCTGAGATAAGGCTCGAGGTCTGAGTTCGCACTTTCCGCCGTTCGCACCCTGCTTCGTCCCGCCTGCTGGCAGTTGCAGCGTCAGCTCGGCCCTCCCCGCAACCGTCCATTGTTGACGTGGCAAACACGCTGGAATTCCACCCTTCCACATGCTCCAGCGATTGTGGGCAGAGGCGCAATGCCTATTACGCAGTTACAAAGTGGACACATGCCTGACTAAGCAGCGGAGTATCGGACATCGGGGTGTTGAACACAGCGAAAGGGGCAGGTGAAAGAGCTCTGCACCATCCTTGCCAGTTTGAAGAAGCCACCAAAATGGGTCAGTGCGGACAATGCCCTTGTCAGCATGGAGCATTGTGGTGATCTTAGTTTGGAACGATGTTGGACACTCTGAAACAACAGGTCCCGCCAGCGACGGCGGAGGAGACGCACACAGTTGGGATACTGAGCTTTCTGTCGTCATTCCACAAGGCCCGACAGTTTCACATTTCATCGGTCTCATTAGGCAGTGGTTCGGGGTCCAGAGCTAGTGCAAGGTGGCGCATCAGCTCTCAGGGGTGCATCTTATCAGGCAAGTAAGGGCTGTGTTGAAGCTGTGCCGGAGGAAGGGAGGAGAAAGGTATTCCTAGACACGACGTTACCTGACGTCCATGCCTTAGAAAGAGGTTGGCGCGATTTGAGGCGGAGGAGGAAGATGAGGAAGATCAGTTTGCTAGTGGCCCCACGACCCAGAGGCTTGGGATCAAGGCTCCATCGCTCACATGAGTGCTTGGATGCTCCATTTCATCCAACTATCCACGCATTAAGACCATTCAATAATGAACAACAGTTACTGGGTGGACCACTCTCCTCCTGGATCCCCGGTACAAAACAAAAATCAGCACTTTCCTTCCACCTCACCCAAATAGAGAGTAAATGCAGGAAATGGAGACCTTTGCTGTTTGATCAAATGGAGGACTCTGTTGCGTCTGCTTCACGTTCCTCCCAATTGTCCACGTGGAACAAACTATACAGCGACGTGACTGCTGTAGAGTGCCATGTAGGCGTAGCGGCAGCAGCAGGCAAAGTGGCAGAAGCTATTGGGTGACCTCTGCCAATATTTGTTTTACACGACCTCACCAACGCATGCAATGCAGGGCACACATCCAACACACAGAGATCAGCTTAAGATCATGTGTGCACGACTATCTGCGTCTCAACACGATGTTTTCTGCATGTGTGTTTCGGACCAATAGACTTCTGGGTATCCAAATGGACGAATGGCCCGAGCTGGCTCATCAACGCCATAAGTAGTGTCCTGCAGCAGCCAGCGTCATATCTGAGCGGACCTCCAGTCACAGCTGGAGAGTCATTAAGAACAAAAGCATCGGCTTTCCACAGATAATGTGGATCGTTTGACTGTTCATCAAAGAGGTAATCAGGGCATGGATCTCTGATGATGTTGTGGCACCCAATTGACCAGGTCACAGATTTGCTGCCGGTTAACTTCACATTTCCTCTTTTCAAACAGTAAATGTCCTTTTGACAAACTCTTTTTATAAGTGATCATGTTGCATATTGCAATTTTTATTCTCTTTTCCCAACAGTTCATTTTGCTGTTTTGCTGTGAGAAGGACCTGTAAAAGACAGCAGGATTCATGACAACACGTATTCCATTTTACTCACTTTATCTTAAGATGTTTTCACATTGTCAATAGTTTGAGTCATGTTGCTGTGAGACAACAGCTATAATTTATGTCTTTGGAACAGAAAGTGGCTTCTAAGTGGAATTTGTCCATCACAATTTTTAATAGTGGCTGAAGAAAGTCATATTTATATTTTTGGGGGACATGTAGCTGTGAGATACAGCAATAATCATGGTCCTTGGACTTAGAAATGTGGCTTCTAAGTGGCATTACTCCCTCACAATTTTTTTACAGTGGCTGATGGGAAGTCATTTTTATTAATTTTGTTTGGTCATGGCTGCTTTGAAGTGAGCTAAGGGTCATGCTTTGAATGTTTGGGGCTTTTTGCTGTGACATGCTGCTAGTCTACAGGGGTCCCTATTCTAAAAAATGTTGTTTCTAACAGACATTTTTGTCCTTCACAATTGTCCAAGTGGCTCAAGGCACATGCTTTGAATTTGGGGGCATTTTGCTGTGACATGCAGCTATACTTGATGTCCATATTCTAAAAAAATGTTTTTTTAACAGACATGTGTTCTTCACAATTGTCCAAAGTGGCTCCAAGGTCATGTTGGAATTTTTGGGGGGCCATTTTTGCGCTGTGAGATTGCAGCTATATACAGGGTCTATTCTAAAAAAATGTTGTTTCTACAGACGATTTGTTCTTCTCAATTATCAAGAGTGGCTCAAGGGTGATGTGCTGTCAAGAAAGACAAGGAATCCACAAGTAGGTACACTGTTAATGGACTCCACATATTGCAAAATGACTTGTTTTTGCAAGATCTTTACATAGCTATCAACCCCTGTATTGAGAAAACCCATTTAATAAAATGAAAAAAGAAAAAAAAAAGGGACTGGGGGATTCCACCCTTTTTTAAAAAATGTGTTTTCAAAAAAATTTTAAAGTACTAAAAATTTGATGTACAAAAAGTTTTAAAAAAAAAAATCCTCTGGAATTGACAGGGGGTACAGGAAACTTAAACAGAGTGGGTTATTCGGGAAAGGAGTATGGAGCACGGAAGAGAACAAGTACGGACCCATTTCCCCCCGACGTTGAGTAAAATGAGAAAAAAAATGCCAAGAGAAGGGCATGGGGTTAAAGGACCCGTTTAACCCCAGTATTTCCAAGTGAAGCTCAATTGTCCCATCATCGGGGGGACAAGCCTTTCCCAGGTATTGATGTGTCTGGGAAGGTGGAGTTCTCCCCCCTTTCCCGCTTCCGCACTCTGCTTCAGGGCTTTTTAAACCCTGTGTGTTAATAGAGAGGACGCCAGCCGGGGCTTACCGCACCCACTGAAACCCCGGGCCCTGGGTCATGTGTGGCCCAGGAAGGAAATAGTAAATGTCCGTGAAACAAAAAATGGGGTTAAAAGACCCCTTTTTTCCGGCATTTTTTAAAATGTGGGGGTCATGCGGGTTTTGGGGGCTCATGCTGTGGCCCAGGCAGTTTAGCAATGTCCAGTGAAACTAAAATGGTGGTTGAAAGACTCCTTTTTCCCGGCATTTTTTTAAAGTGGGGGTCAAAGAGGTTTGGGGCTATGCTGTGGCCCAGGACAGGGATATTCAATGTCCCGTTCAAAGTAAATGATGGTTAAAAACATACTGCCCTTTGGCACTTTTCAAATTTTTGGGTGATGATTTAAGGGTCAGGTGTGGTCAAGACAGGGATAGTGAATGGTTGTGACTTTTTTTTTTGGGAAATTTTTCCTAAATGTGTTGCCAAGATGTAGCACTATCCCTTGACTGTTGTGGATGTTAATTTCAGCTTCTCCGCCTTGTTTGGGTGTAATAATGAAGGTGTTGTTGCTCTCCCATAGACTTTAATGGTCATCGCTCATAATCGACGCTCACTATTGAAAAACCTTATCGATAGCGGCCAACTATCGACTATCGATCGATCTCGATAGCCAACGCAATCGCTCAAACTACCCATGATGTCTTGATTTGGTGGCCGTAGCACTCTGTGAGCCCAGTCGAACGCAATCACGGTGTCCTCCGGCTTGCCCAGGATATAGTTGAACACCTTCGTTGGGGTTGGTATCAATTCCACTGTCTTAACGATTTCTGGTAGACCCCTCACCCTGATGTTGTTCCTTCTACTTCGGTTTTCTAGATCGTCCATGTGATTGACGAGAGAAGTATAGCGATCATGTTGCTCAGCAATAGAGGATTGCAGGGTAGAAATCATGGCACCCATGGACACTTGGGTGTCTTCCAATTTTTGGGCCCTCTCTTGAAGGACAGTGATGTCGAATTGAACAGGTATCAGATCTTGCCTCCAGGCATGCTGAAGTTCACGAGCCATTTGCTTCATGTCAAATTTGGTGGGAAGCAGAGATATAAGAACTTGCAGTTGCAGATGAGACGCCACAGATAGGAGCTGCGACCGAGGATGGAGGGCAGAGTGCATGGTGAGGGGGCTTCCTCCCCATGTGGACGAGTTGAGGCTGGAGTGCCATGACGGGCTATGTTGCATTGATGGTTGGTGCAGAGAATGACTCACCATGCCCTCCCCTGCTAATTCTGAGATGTGTGACCTCTCGGTGGTATCTCGGGCCCCAGGGGCTATAACATTGCCGCTCGACGAGCCCTGCAGCAGTGTCTAGCAACCCTGTGGGGCAGTGATGGGGGCCGTCTTCGAGAGTGGGTGGTTCTCCAGAGGGAACCTCAGAGCTGCTGTCAGGGGTTCAGAGAGACCATAGAGGGGCCTTCGTTGGTCGCAGCCTGGGTTGGAGCTAAGGCAACCATGGAGAATATCATTGGCTGTGGAGATGAGGACTTTCGTAGCATGCCTCGCTGGGGAGGATCAGTGTGTCCTTCTGCGGAGGGTGAAGAGATTATGGCTGCCATGTCCAGATTTGGTTCCTCTGCGGCCCAATTAACGGTGGAGCTAAGCGGGGAGGCATAGCCAGGACTTACTGCAGGTGGGCATGATGGTGTGGGGGTGACTGCCACCATCTTGGAGTCCTGTGGGGTTATTTGTCCCCTCGGACATATGGAAGGGTGGCCCTCAGTAGGATAAACAGCAACTGCTGCCGGAGAGCCAGTAGATTGCACTGAACACCCACCTCATTCTGTGGTGTGAGTCTCCTGGGAGCGATCACACCAGGTGCTGCGGAGGCTCGCTGGGAACTGCTACGTCTCCCGCTCCGGGGCTGGTGTTTCCCGTCGGAGCATATCACTGCCCCACGACTCAGGCTGGAGCGCAGCTGAGCAGAGGGTTCTCGGAGGAAGCTCCAAAGCAGGTGAGTTAAAACAGCTTAGAGTCTTCTCCCTGCTGCGCTTTGAGGATGGTGGGCAAGATGGCACCTCTGGATCTGAAGTGCGGGAACTCGGTGGATCCTCTGCTAGGTCCGAGAGAGGGCTAAATTAATTGGAGATGGGGATATCCCCCACTGTGGCTTCTTTGGGAGCTTTGGGGGTCCTTTTCACCCTCTTGCTGGCCATAGTGTGAGCTGTATATGGCAAAAATAGCTGGTCCTGGACAGAGCTCTTCTCAGGCACGTCTCTCTCCTCACATAGCTGGACATGGCCCCTGACTAGTGCCAATCTTAATGGGAGACACTATCGATATAAAAATTGTTGGTGGTGAATTCAACTCAACTATGAACCTTCTAGAAGATAGACAAGGAAGTCTATTCCCAAAAGCGACGCATAGCACTGGTAGCTGATGTCTACCTAAGTTCGCAAAGAATTTGAATATTTGCGATGTATGGAGCATGCATAACCCCAAAGGAAGGGAATATTCCCATTATTCCCATCCGCATAATACCTGGTCAAGGATTGAATATGTGTTTGTTTCCCGGGCATTTCTGTCTAGAGATAAAGAGATAAAAATCGGCAATTTGGTTATATCAGACTATTCCCCTACTACCCTCACTTTGTTCGACTGTTTTCCCAGGGGAACAGACTATATTTGGAGATTTCCTACGTTCTTAACAAAAGACGAAGAATTTCAGTTAACCCTTCAAAACTGGTGGCAAGAGTTCCATTCCTTTAATGAAATCCACCAGGACTCTCCAGAATTTTATTGACAATGTGGTCTTATGGGACAAGCATTAAAGATTATAAACAGGATATTTTTATATGGAATATCTTGGAAATTGGGTCTTTTACATCAGCTATCCCCCCAAAATAAAAACTGCTGCAAGCAAATAAAGGGAACGGAATGAAGTTTTCTGCCAAAAAGCTGTGTATCAAAGCTATTTCGGTTTAGGGCTGATTTCCTAAGTGTCCTGTACACTGGCTGTCCATATTACACTGCAGCAGACGTTGTGGCCAAGGAATGACATTTTCCAGAATAAAACTGTATAGAACAGTGATTCCTTATGAGATTAACGTAGCTGTGTATGATGCAGAAGTTCCCCCCACAATCAAGCGGCCCCCCCACCTCAGAAAATGTTTGCAGGTAGTTTAGGTAAATACAGATTTAAAATATGCTGCTATCTCACAGAGATTTGATATGAGAGATTAATGTAGTTGTGTCTGATGCAGCAGCTGCCCTCCCGAACCAAGTGCCAGCCCCCTCAGAAACTGAACCAAGGAAGTTTAAGTCACTGCAGCTGTTTCCAAATCTCTGACTAATACTGACTAGAATTGCCTAATCTTGCTGTACCCTAACCTAACTAATCTATCTAGCAGCCTTTCAGTAGTGAAAACGTTAGGAAAGAGTGCCTACTAGCTTTGAAAAAAGCCGAGCGGGGGACATCTATCCCCCTTTTCACGGGGTTGGAAGCAAATGGCGGCGGAGGAAGTGCCGTGACATGTAAAACAAAAAGTAATGTAAATTTTAGCAGCCAATAAGATTCAAACCCCCCCCACTGGTGCGCATTCCCCCCCCCTCTGTGTTGCGCTGTTTGGGGTTGGCTGGCAAAAGAAAGGAAGCTGCGAAAATGGCGCAATTTGAATCTGCGATCAAGATTTTGAAAGTTTTAAGGGAAAAAAAATAGATCAAATGGGAAAACCTTTGATAAACATGAAAATCAGTGCGATTTCAACTTTTCTCGAATAGATCGCTCATCACTAGTTATCACTCTTACAATTTTTTTTAACACATAATTATTTTTCCTAATAAATATCATCAAATCACTAGAACTGCTATGGGTATAAATTGTGCACCTACTTATGCACATTTATTTTAAGGTTGTCGGGAAAACGCTATCAGTTTTTTGGACAGCCTTTTTTCTTCACGAGTCATTATTTTGGGGGAGGTATATTAATGATGTCCTCATCCTTTGGGGTGAGGAAATTTCCCTTTTTCTTGATTTTGTTGGCATTTTAAACACAAACCATATTGGGATGTGGATCCCTCTCTGCTCTTACCATGAAAAGAGGGAGTTTGTTTACAATACTTGTGAATGCTTAAAAAACCCAAAGAGTTTTGTGCCTTGTGCATACAGATTATATTGAGATGGGGTGAATTTCTCAAAATTTGATTTGCGAGTCGCAAAAATTTCGTCAAAAAATTTTTTTGATTTGAATTTATTTGCGGCCAATCGCGATAAAAAAACGTATTTCCCGGCTCAGAGAGCCCTGTTTGATGTTGTAGAACATTGTGTATGCTCAATTGAGGGGAGCGTGGGTTTTGGGTTTATACAATTCTTGTTTTAGTATGACACGCAGATGACGCTGCCCCGGGACCCGAATCGCTTCACATTCATTGTTGGGCGTTACAGGGGCAAAAAAGACCAAAAAAACCCGAAATGAGAAGCCCTGACAAAGGGAAAGTCAGGCCCGATGGAAAGAACCGACTGAGGGGTAAGTCCTACTTAATAATAATAAAAATAATCTTTATTTATATAGCGCCCCAAATATTCCCCAGCATTTACAATTTAGAAGGTAAAGCACAGACAAACCCGACTTTTTATTGAAAAAAGCTATGTCAATAGACACAGGTGTGAGGACCCCAAAAGCTTACAATTATTAGGGTGTATGGGTGAAACAAAGGGTGGAAGTGCTTGGTTTAAATGGTCCAGCCCAAATTAAATAAAAAATGGGGTGTTTCATGAAAAAGTGGATGAACCTGCCATTCCCCAAATCATCTATATACAGATAAGTTCCTTTGGGGGCCAAAATGCGAAAGTGAGAATTTGGGGTGACAGAATTTGGGGGGTTAATAATTAGGGATCTTGGTAGGCTTGTCTAAGAAGATGAGTTTTCAGAGCGCACTTAAAACTGTGAGGGTTGTGAGTGTGCCTGATCACATGGGGTAACAAAGAACGCAATAGTAGATTCCTGGAGCAGGCACAGGTCACAGCACAGTAAGGGGACGTCACAGCAGGGGTCACCTGCGAGGCCAGAGCTTCCGGTGTCATCTAGCGGACGTGTGTTGACCACCAAGCCAACGGTTCTCGAATGGTTGACTAGGTCATCCACTTTCTTCCAGATGACATCTGACAACCCCGGCAAAGAGTCGGTGCATCCGTAAGACACAACCTTTAGTTGGCATTGCCCGGGAGCAGGTCAGGGGCCCTCACCTGTCCTCAACCCGCCTCTGTCCCGTTCGGTTCAAGAGAACTACTATGTGCTGTGGGCTCTGCGCCACTATACAGTAAGGATGAACTATTTGAGGACAGTGGGCAGCTAAGAGGTGGGGAAGACATCCGGTGCTTCTTGCAGAAGCGGGCAAGTAGTGATGAGGAGAGTGGCATGGGGTTATGTTGCAAGTGGTCAAGCCCTCTACAGCGACACCGTTGAGGAGGACAGTGGTGACAGGCAAACACTAATCGACGTAGCTGATCACACTTGGGAGGCGGGTGAAGCAAGCAAGGCTGGGACAAGGTATTTTGGTGCCCTAGTTAAACAAGGCATAAAGTGCCCTCCAAATGGAAATATGCCCACTTTTCTGCCTGGAATAAAGTCGTCTACCTTTGACTAATCGTCCCGGCCCTGGAAGCAAGGGCTTCATCATCATCAGGAGAAGAGAGCAGCATCTTCCACGTCAGGCAGTGGCTCAGCTGGTAAGTTGGTAGTCTGGCCGGGAGCCAGCAGGGTGGCAGCAGTGCGAGGTTGGGAGCCAAATGGCCACGATTTAGACCACCTGCTTTACAGGTCCCAGAAAGTAGCAGCGCAGGGGCTCACCGAGGCAGCGGTGGTAACAGTCAGTCAGTGCGGAGCATTGGTGGTAAAATTACCTACTCGGCGGTGTGGCAGTTTTTTGACAAGACACCAGAGGAGGCGAACATGGCTTTAGGCAGAATTTGTGGGCAGAAAGTAAAGCGTGACCAGGGACCTAATGTTGGCACCACAGCCCTGCATCAACATGCAGCGTCACAATACAATAGCCTGGGAGAAATGTGTCTCAGATGTGGTGGTCCATCCTGTCACAGCAACAGCAGCAGCACCCAGTGGCACGCCTCCCATTTCAGGCAGTCAAGGCTCCACCACCTCTGCCGAAGACAACTGCCTGTCTTTCACATTATCTACCGGTCCAGATGCTCCTGCTCCTCGACACTAATGGTGCCAACAGTCATTCACCAAGACGAATGGCCAAGCAGACTGCAGTATGGTCTGCCACCCAAAGTGCAGAAGCTGACCGTGCTCCGTCCAAGTTAGTCGTACTGTGTCCCTCCATTTTCAATTGGGTAGAAACTCTGCACACGTTCAAGAACTGGCCAGGAAACTTTGCAAGCATTTTAGACTACCCTAACAACCACCAAGCACTCACGCCTCATTGAGCTGAACAGAACAGAGAAAAAACTATGAACAGAGAAAAACAGAGAAATCTAAGAACAGGGAGAAATCGATGAACATGGCAAAACAGGCAGAAATCGATGAACAGGGCAAAACAGGGAGATGAACAGAGAAAGGCCATTAATGATTTCTTGATGATCCAAGGGAACAGGAGACCACTGTGTAATTTTTTATGGTCATCAGTGGCAGCTCAATGCGGGACACCTGCCATTTGCAGCAGACCCTTTGAGAGGACACATTACTTGTCAGTTCGGCTCAGGACAGCGGGATGAAAAAACGTCATTCCACTGCTTCATGTCTTTAGGGAATAGATGCTGCAAAATCCTGGTCTGGGTCAGGGGACTGAGAACATAGCGACTACATCTCATGAGTACAGTGGGGGCGAACTGGAAGATGGAGGAGGAAGACACTGAGCACAAGCAGTGTCTGGGCAAAATGAAGGGGTTTTTTTTTGTTATTCAGGTGACAGGAGGGGAGCATCCGAGATAGGAAGACGAGGCAGAATGACCCAACACACTGTGGCAGTATACAGTGGAGATGGAGGCAGGGAGTCCCTCAAGTCACTTGCAACAGATGGCCCGCTACATGCTGATTTGCCGGGTTATGAACAGCTGAATAGTCCACCATCCAGCAGAGGAATAACTTCTGGCTCTGCCCCCCTCTTGGACCCTTGTTACAGTCCCAAATGGGGGCAAATTTTTCACCTGCCAAGACGAGGACAAACTCAAGTACTATAAGAACATCCAAATGTAGTCAGTTGGCCGCTGCACATCTGCGCATCATCCATCCTCAGTCAGGTCTGACTGGGTGTTCATCAGCGCTCAGGTACCACTGCCATGGCTGCTGTGAAGGGGATGGGGGTTAGGAGCAGTACCAGCTCCAATCAGCAGCATCCTGAGTCCTGGAGTGTTGATGAGCACTTCTTCACCCCCTATTGATTTTAGGTACCCACCGAGCAGTCAGCAACTAGAGCAGACCCGACCCTAGATTCTTTTGGTTACCTGTCTCAGCTACTATTCTGATGCTGCAACCGCTCCTGATGCCCCACATCTGCTGCCAACTGCTCATTCAACCACCCACACATCTTTACCAGGTGACCTGGTATTGACCACCTCACCTCCCCACTTTCACTGGGCGGGATGTAGCCTTCTGATGCTGGCTGCCACCTCACCACTCAGGTCTCCTCATGCTGCTGCTGTCATCCTCCAGGCTATGTCAACATGTCACTACTCTGGCTTAATGTGCAATTACTGCCAAACCACCTCACTATATCCACCCTAGCTACCGTCACACCAGTCAAAATTATGACAGTAGTGCAAACTCTCCGCCTGATGCTGCTGCCACTGTTGCTTGCTGCCGACCCTCCACACTGGTACTTGTGCCAGTTCCGTGGCCTAAATCATACTGCTTCTGCCCCCTTCATCCAATCTGTCAGTTGTCCACTCTGTGGCCTACTCAGCCTGCTGCCACAGTAGTCACACGTGGGTCTCTCAGACGACTCACTCTGTGGTTTGTCTAATGCTGTTTCCACCCTCCACCACTCTATGACGTAGCCACTATGTTTTTTTTCCTTTTTTTTTCTTTGGGTTTTTTGTTTTTTTTTCCCTCTTCTTTAAATCTTCACAAATAACATACTCGCGGGTCCCACCACCCCCTAAAATATAAATACTGGCTAAGCCTTAAGTCAATAAGAACATGGTCCATGTTCGTGAGTTAATCAGTATTGTACAGATGAGTAGGTGAGCCAAAGAGCAGGAGTGGATACAAAAGCCATCAACACATGCAAATATTCCATTTACGATATTTTTTTTTGGGATTTCTACTTTACGCTCCTTTTTCCTTTTTGGCTTTTATGCAATGGATGGATTTTGAACCAAATGAAATTCGGACACTTGTGAATTAACCAAGGCAAGGCCCCCTTCAACTATATCCTACTCCCCCCTGCCACCAAACATGTGTCAGTGTGTCCACCCTCAATACACGGTCTCACGCTTGTTGCTGGGGTCACTCCAATTATCAGTCATTTAAACGAGCAACACCACAAAACCATCACCCCCAAATGAACCATAAATTTCCCTACAGTAAGCAAAAATTCCAAGAGACTTTATTTGCAGGATAATAGTATATAATAATGGTCAGCAATACACAAACACTTGGATATTAGCCACAGAATACACCACCACCCTACAACCCAAAGACCACAAGCCCGGTGGCACTCGCAAACCCCACCCAAAACACACTACCCTGTAAGGACACCACCCCATACTACTCCCCTGATCCACCCACTATGATCAGCACCAATCACCATACGTACGCCTACCCACCATACTCCCTACCTAAACTTTCAACAGAAAGTGTCTCCTCAACCAGTATCCCACTAGTAACCTACCTAACTTCCACAACAAAACAACCACTAACACCCACCCAGTACCACCAATAACTCGTAATGCTCCAAAGAATTCCTCACTCGGCTCCCAACGCCCTTCCTTCAACTGATATTCTTTCTATATCACCCCCCACCCCAGTAAGCCCATCTGCATAGCTTGGCTGACCTTCTCTGCAAATTAGGGATCAAACACTATGACCAACCGCAGCGGTGCGAACGTGAACGCACAGGCGGCACATTGCTTTTATTGAACGTTTTCGGGAGAAAACTTCCATGCTTTCTCAGCACTGCGCTTGCTGACTTTTTCCATTATGAAATTATACCATGGCAAATTGAAATACTTAACAACACTCTTACCCAAATATTACACAAAATATATATTTTTATTCAGCAGACCTCAGAAGAAAACTTACAACCCCACACCTACTATGCCGTAACCCTTTTCCAAAAACCCCCATCCCTTAAATCCCACCCTAGCATCAACCACCCTGCCCCACCCCCCCCTTCCAATGCCTACACCCCACTCTCCCACCCCCGCCTGGACCATTTCACACGCTTAACCATACAAGCACCTGACAATCACCCGTTACCCAGGTGTTCAATAACACATGGAAGCAGCAAACAATAGTAAACGTCCATTGGTAATTATCACTATTTCGTTGGTAGAGGTCAGATAGCAATTCTCCTATACAGCACGTTCTCAGGCTTAAAGTATTAATTCTATGTATAGAAGGCAGAGATAGGCAAAACTGAGGGTACTTTTTAAGCAGTTCCCTGGTGTTGCCATTGGAGGGGGGAGTGGGCCCACCAATCCAGACTAATGAAAATGATGGAACGTAGTCCAAGGGCTCCACCTCCTCCTTTTAAATTTTTAGCTATTCGTATGGGTGTGGGTGGCAATTAGGCTTTTTCATCACTAATGATATAGGGTTGTTCACAATTCTAATTAATATTGGACTTCTACAAATGGAACGGTGAATGGTTGAATGCCAATGAACTGTTATGTCAAAACTAGAAGCAGATCATAACATGTAAGCTAACAGAGTGGAATGTGGGGTGGACACCTACGCTATAGTAAATTTTAGCTCTATGACAGTGCCAACGTCGGGAGAAGATAACAAGATTCTGGCAGAAAAGTTGTAAGCATAGCTACATCTTCTCTTACCCTTTTTTCCACAGGGGGGTGCGGACTACCGGGCAGGGTACCCCCCACAATGTGAAGAGCAGATGCCAACACCGGACCCCAGCTATATAATTTATCCTCCCTCATACTATCTTCAATATCCACTTTTCCCATGTGATCAACGACATGTCTGCTAGATGAACCGCCGACCAAATAAGAATCTTTCTGAAAGTCCAAAACACGATAGGAATTCCTTCATAATTCCACAAACCTTCTATACCTACCAATCATCCAGAATCTCCCACCGCACACTCTATCTCCTTATGAAGTCCGCGTTACAATATAAACCTCCACCCTTCCCCAGACAAAACATTTAAACACTACTCACTTACTACCCCCCCCTAAATCACTTGCCCTGTTCCGAAAGGTGCTAACATCCAACCCCCATGGACTACTCCACTCGCACTGAAATCAATGAATAGATGGGTGGAGAGTTCCCAGGTTGTGCCTTCCGCTACATATGTAATTTTGCAAACCAGTCAGCCCTCCTCTTCCAGAATACGACCCAACTTGTGAAACGGATTCACTTTGTTCCCTCCGTCCTTCCGTACGCTACCCGTCAACAAAAACATCCTGATGAATTTCCACCCACACGTCATCCGACTCTCCTTTGTCATCCACCCTATTAATGACCAATATATAGAATTCATTTGTGAACATCCGGTCTCCACGTCCTCTATTCGCTCCCATCCCTATTCTCCAAAATTCCCACATTACCCGTGCACCCAATACCCCGTACTGCACCATCTACTTTATTTACCCATTCTCTTGAACTGCAGAGATAGGGATAGATAGAGCCAAATCCGTCGCGGGGGTCTCGCGCATCCAAAACAACATTGCAATCATACAATCTCTCTAAAAGGAAGCCCCCTTAGAATATTGAGTTCTCAAGATACAGTCCAATGTTTGGGAGTCATGGAATGCCATATAGGTGATAAATGGGTTCTAATACTGAAGCATGTTATATTGAGCAAGAATTCGGTAGCAGAAAGGCCGTCCCTTGGTTGACTTCTTGGCTGTAACAAATGTTTGGCCTCTGAACCCTAGGACTCATTAGAACTGCCATATAAATTCGATGGAGAAGTAAGATTTTTATAACGTTTCGAAAGTTGATTCTTTTCTCTTGTTTGGGTTTTATGTCCGGGAACAAAAAGGTAAGTGATTCGTCTGCGATATATAGAAAATTAAGGTAACAGGACCATGGTTTAGTCAAATTAAATAGGGTGCGGCGGCCAGGGTCAGGACAGTTGGACTTTATTAAGGTCTATGTGAGTTTCTTCCGTTATAGTATTGGAAACTGCCCGAATGATTTGTATCTATGAGTTAACACCTATATCAGGAAAAACACCTTGACGACCTCCATCAAACGCATGACCGTGTATACCGAACGGACCAAAACTAGGTCCTAACTTATACTAGTTTGTTTAGATTAGAATGTGGAGGTGGCAGTTTAACCGGGAGAAGCGTTGATTTAGAAAATATTCATCTGTATAAAATGAACACTAATGCAAATCGCTCCAAGCAAGTCGAGGCAAGGCGTGGGACATATGTTTCAGGTTGTTGACTACATATTTAGGATGTTTCAGCGTAGAGGCTTGACTTTTATGCTCTACACACTTGTTTTTTTTATTCACAATAAACCATGGCAATTATCATGAGGGCTACCGTCCAATAGTTAATCCTTGAGCCCGGTGAACTTCCCCACCTGAGGGACATAATTCAGGTAGGAGGCATTGGGCAACCTTGTCTAGATCGCATATGCTATATCAAACTAGTCTTCTGAGAGGAAACCCTATGGCATGAAACCCTGGCCGTAGTGAGGAAGAGTACAGAGTAATGACTGCTAAAGAATCAGGCCTTGAAAGCCAATTTAAGTAAACCAAAACAACCAGTACTAACCAAACATCAAACTCATTCTATCTGCCACCATCTTGACACCGACTTATCGAGATCACGCCCACTTTTCGTAAATATAAATATCTCAAATATCAAAACATACAGAAACCCTGTCTTATGTCCTATCTCAAAATAATTTTGCCTCCCCTTAACGAAATCCTACTTTGGACGCAGTTCACTAAAGTGGGGAAGTATTTAATATATTTTCTACCTATTGGCTAGATATTTTTTGAAAAAGATATTTATATCCGATATTTTAATACAGATAGTTGGTCAATAGTATAACCACTTGGTCCTCCGTGGTTTATCGCCTGACTAATTAAGAGTACACTTCCCTAATCTGCTCGCTTGCTCAACTCTCAACCTAACGCGTGGTCTTAACTACTTAAACCACACAATCCGAACCCTGTCTACACTAACGCCAGTTTGTTCCATAAAAATTATGACCATAATGACAATAATCCATAGTGTTTACGCATGTCCACAATTGTGTCCCAGGGAGATTTGTTGCATTTATTGCATTTGATAGATAGTATTTCAACCCCCCCCCACAACCTGTCTTGTGGGAATATAGGTATGGTTTATTCATATGAGTCTAACTGCTCCCGAGAAGTGAAGGAAGAGAAACCGTCCCTTAAAGAATCGTACTATCTCTTCTCTTCTTCCTGAGGTGTTTGGAGTTACTGCTCTTGTGCAGAGATTTTAATATTATATATTTTTGCTATAATAGCCCAGCAAATGAAGGGCGTTCGATAGTTTGTCTGAGTTGGACATAGATCTGGCCCTGGAGAGAACCGAGGATAGGTTATGAGATTTCGGTTGGGTAGGTGTGGGTCCTTGCCTGTAAAGAATGCCGGTTGACTCAAACGAGCTAGTACTTTCACCAGGGTCTGTTCTCGCCTGGCTCACCCCTTAAGTAGACCAAGCGTACAGTCCTGGAATAAAGTTAATATCCAAATTGTTGTAAATTAATATTGTATAACACTGTAATGAAATCCTAACTGTCAATATATACACAAATGGCAAGTCTGACTTACAAACTAAATATCAAAGTCCCCTATAACCCATTGCCACATATATGTTTCATCAAAACAAATACATTCCAATACTCAACACGACACGCTTTAAAAGCCTACAGGCTTTTCCAAAATTGACCAACCCAACGTCACACCAGACAGCAAACCTTTTTCTCCTCCCAGCCACACAACCACTACATGATCCCCTCTTTCTACAACCTAACCCCTACCTGACCATCTCTCAACAGAAACCACATTCAACATCTACCTTTAAACCTGACTTCAAGTGCTAATAAAAAGTTGTTACAATCCTCTCACTTATTCCGAGTCCCTCCCCTATGATCAGCTAGGTCCGTACCAGTCGCTGACCTTACACACGTTTGTACTCGATCCAAATCCTTCCTTCACTCCACCCCGCAATACTCAAGTCGTGCGTCCCCGCTACCAACTTTGGGGTGCGTGCACATGAATGGGGCAATAGGTAAAATAATCAAATCTCTAGAGAGATTGTCCCTGCAGTGGAAATATAAAGAAATCTTAATTTCTGTACGTTTTAGCAAACTCCACATGTGATCGTGGATGTATTCCCTCTCAGATCGCCGATAGGAGCTCGGGAAGGGGTGGTCGATCAAGACAGATAGTCGATCTGTTCTGTTTTGTCTTGTTGTCTATTCACTACATTGAAGTCACCACATATTACTAAATTACCCCGCACTTCCTTTTTGGCCTTTGCAAGTACTTTGGTGAGAAATGAAAGCTGGTGATAATTGGGTGCATAAATTCCTACCAAGGTAAAAGCTATTGAGTTCAACATACAATTCAAAATTATATAGCAACCATTAGCATCAACAATGGAATGGGTGAGCGAGAATGAAACAGAGTTTTTAATAAAGAATGATAATCCCTCCGGGGGTTCTTTTGACGTCCCCTCGCGGATTGGAATGTTCTAGATTAATTTTTATGCTGGCAAACGTAAGGTTATCGTTTCCTAATAAGTGTGTTTTTTCTTGTACACAAACCAAACAATCCTCAGCGAGATGCCCCATGACCCTCCCTCCCAATAACATTTACCTTCTTAACGGAGGAGTTCAGACGCATTAGCAATTAAGGACATATAATTTCACCTAGAGAATCAGTTTACCCATTCTAACTCGTAATGACAAACTAAACCCTCACATAATCATTACCGACCCGCAACCCGCAAGCCCCAATCCCCACTGAACTTTTAACTCCCAACACCAGCCCCAACAACCCACACCCCCACCCGATCATTAACCAACCCATCCACACCCTAAACTAACCTACACAAAACATCCCATTCCCTCCTTGCCATGTGGAATTGAGGATAGTCCTCTGAAGTGTGAAATCAAGGAGAGGCAATCAGTGCCGTAATACAGTATGAGAAGCACACAAGTGAAAAAAGAAAAATCTATAGAATTCCCCACCCCAAATCTAGTATCTGAAGGTAACTCTTGATAACAATATCAATGGAAAAAAGATTCAATACATACGAGGTAATATGGGCTTTAGGTCACAGTGCAATTGGCACGGGATCTTGAGACCATTTTTTGTCTTTTCAGGTTACCCCACCGGGGGTAATAGCTTCAGGTCTCATTTTCTGTTTCTTCATAGGAGTATAAGTGGTCGAAGATAGCAGGCCCACAGGACAGAAGTCAGTTCCCTTTACCATGGAAGACGAGGAACAAATTGTTTTGTGGTGTTATTTTTTAAATGGAAAATGCAGCTTTGACCGGGGAAGCCACAATGGTAACTTATATGTTTGCTCGTCGTATATTTTTGGAATAATAAGAAAATTTACTTCCGTTTTAAGCAGGTTCCTGACGAAAAAATCAGGAAAGATTGAGAATTAGCAAATCTCGGACGGAACACCCTTTCAGGGGAGAGGTTGCTTTTGCCTTCTGAATCGCCCTATTGAGAAATATTAACCAAATTTTAACTGCCCCCAACCACCACTTTATCCCTACTCCACAGCCGATTCTATCCATTCTTTTCCTTATAAATTTAAACTTGACTCCTTATCCTGCGCGTTCCAAAATCCCCAGGAGAGTAATTTGGAGTCATCTGGGATTACTACAGCATAAAAATATCGGTACCCCCCCAGAACCGGAACGCGTGCCTCATGTTGTTTGACATGATACATGGGAACTCCCTTCAATACCGGGATGTTGTTTCCGACTAGAGTCTATCCCTCCAAGTCCGAAGTTTTGGAAGATTAACCTCGTGTAACTTCTTCCAGATCTGCATTAGCATCAGATCAACAAGTTGTGCGATGTTGTAACTCGTGCCATTTTTGATCTCGGGCTGACGACATGGTCTGCCCCTGGAGACCAGAGTTTTGGATATCTGCTTTTAAATTCCTCGTAATCATTTGTTGTTAAACAGTTCATTCTGTAAGTTTTCCCGAAAGAGGAATAGAGTTTTTCAAGCATCCTTTTCCCTCCATCAATGAGGCTGTGTGGCCCCTCAGCTGTGGAGTCCATATCTAAGGATCAGGAGTGTGAATTAGTGGCGGACGTTTGCTCTCCCTTGGTTAATCGTCCGAATATTTTAACTCTCATTATCTTCTTCAATCCCCCCCACCTCAGATCGCCCTTGCCTATTAAGAAAAAAATTTTTTTAACCTCATAGTGACTTGCTCAAGCACCTTAATATATACCTTTAACCTTCTAAATGAGCTCTCCCATTTTGCACCCTCTATATAACACCCAAAAAAAAAACAAAGTACAAACAAACTTGAAAGTTATCGCCCCCCCCTTACCTTACCGACTTCCGGGACTGCCACGCCTCTCTTCCCCATATTTTGACAGAGTTGAATTAAAATAGCATATGAGAGGGGACCAGCTAGAGTTAAAGATTAGTATAGAGGCTGCAGCTTAAAATATAGCACTGGCAGTAGGATACCATTGAAGGATCTGCTCCAAGGGTATGGTGTAGGAAATGAGCTGTGGTTATGTGTGGGCAGGGGAACCTAGGATGGCATCTCTGAGAGTAGGCTCCAGACGATATAGAAAAAGGCAGCGCGGTGTAGAATGCAATATGCAGTATTACTGAGGAGCTTGTGTAGAAAGGGACCGAGCCCTTCAATGAGTCGTCCAAGAGACCTTTACTGTGAGAAAGCCATATGGGGGCGCCCAGAGAAGCCCAGAGTCTCTGCTTATACACTGTGAGGGTCAGAGCCCGTTTGGTGGGAGTTTATAGCCTCTGAAATCCACCTGAGATCAGAGGACCTGTAGAGGTTGAGAGTCTTGCTGTGCTCTGTGCCGCCAGGGCACTGTGAGCCTGTAATGAGAGCAGCAGGGCAGGCAGACAGCAGCCTAATGAAGGAGCTGCAGGCTCTTAGTATGCAGCAGCTAAGATGGCGGCTGATGCAGGTCGCCTGGGATGTAAGAGGAGGCAGACCCAGTGGGATAGAGTGGACTCTCACGGCTGTTCCCACTGCTGTGGAGTCTATTATGGCCACACTATAATCCTTCAGTGCTGGGTGCCCAGAGTATTGCCAGTAAGCAGGACCGCAGGAATGAGGAAAATGGTGGCGGGCGGGTGACTTACTTCCTCTGGGTGCAGTCCCTCCGTGAGTAAGCCCGTTGGAGCCCACGTCACCGCCGCCGTATCGAGGCTTGAGCTGAGAGACACAGCTTGTAGTGGCCTGATCCTCGGCCCGTCTCTTCTTAGAGCTGCGGCTGGTTCTGGGGATATCCCACGTCCCGTCACTGCCGTGCTGCAATGGCGCGAACTCCCGCCTTTACCGCCGTGTGTCTCCTCCGGCTCCTCCGAGCGCAATGGATCCTCCGCTTCTAGCAGGGACCTGCAGGTCAAGAAACGATCTTTTCTGCCTTATGCAGACTTCAGAGACTGGCCAAAATGAAGTAGGTAGTGAATTTAAGGGTTTAGGTGTGCCGCTTAAGTCTTTATCCAGCGGAGCTCAGGAATCAGGCGACCATCGCCATTACACGCTACACAAAATATTTCTATCACAAAAAGGCTCTTAAGCCCCAATGCTCTTTCATACCAGTCGGGACTAATGAATTCATAGTATGGATCCATCTCGCCTTCCGCTATAGAAGCAGTGTTTCCATACTATGACCTACTTTCTCAAATACCTCCTCCAACACAGCCCACCGTAGTTCAGATGTATTATGATTATTCTCTAAAAAAGTATCTAGCAACACTGGTTTCACTAAATCGTTTCTTACCCTCCTCCTCACTTACAATCCTATTCCTGAGCGCAGTCCTGATGTTACTCCGATGTTCGTTTATTCGAACCTTAATACTCCGTGATGTCTGGCCTATATAAGCCTTACCGCACGGGCACTTCAAGATGTAGATTACATTCTTAGTGTCGCATGTGTAGGCACCTCTAACCTGTATGTTTTTTCCGCTTGTGGGATGAGTAATATACATAGTTGTCAACTTTTGAAAGTGGAAAAGCAGGAGATTGAAGAGGGCGGCGCACTTAGCGCGCCACGGCAAAAAAATTGCATGGACACGCCCATCTTCTTGGTGTGCCACGCCCTTCAAAAGCCACACCCACTCCACCTAACTGCATAACGGCTTTGGAAGAAAGCCAGGTAGATGCCCTTATAGCCAGGTAGTAGCCCCCCATAACCAGGTAGTGCCCTTTACAGGCAGGTAGATGCCCCCCTTGTAGCCAAGTAGATGCCCCCTTTTAGCCAGGTAGATGCCCCCTCTGTAGACAGGTAGATGCCCCTCTTTGTTAGCCAGGTAGATGTCCCCCTTTGTTAGCCAGGTAGTGCCCCCTTTGTTGCCAGGTAGATGCCCCCATTGTAGCCAGGTAGTGCCCCCTTTGTTGCCAGGTAGATGCCCCCATTGTAGCCAGGTAGTGCCCCCTTTGTAGCCAGGTAGTGCCCCTTTTGTTGCCAGGTAGTGCCCCCTTTGTTGCCAGGTAGATGCCCCCATTGTAGCCAGGTAGTGCCCCCATTGTAGCCAGGTAGTGCCCCCTTTGTTGCCAGGTAGTGTCCCCCTTATAGGTAATAAAAATAAAATAATAAATTCCACTGACCTCACCAGGCTCCTGCAGCACGTCCGAGGCTGACGACTGAGTACTTTTAGCGTCGCAGGGGGTGTGAATGCAGCCGCGCGTCACATCCCCTGTGACGCTGACCTGTATGTACAGCGCGCTCACCGGCCGGGTACATACAGGGGGAGAAGGGAGGAGGGGAACGATCCCTCCTCCCCGCACAGTAAGAGTCCCCGGGCGGGTGAGCGGACGCTGCGGCCGCTTCACCCGCCTGTAGCAGCGGCCCGGCGGCGCCAGAGTAGCGCACCAGCGCTACTCTGTCGCCGCGGTCATTTAAAGAACCCCCGCCGAGTTCCGCCAACTCTGCCGGGAGGGCGGGGGAGGGACCCCAAATTGCGGGACCCCCCCCCGCCAAAAGCGGGAGAGTTGGCATATATGGTAATATACGGACCCTTCATTATAGCACTGCAATTCTGGCAATTCATACAAGGGTAAGTGCCCCTTCTTTGCTGATTCAAAAATCGTTGTTTAATAGATGTCTTGCTCTTGATATCACTACTCATTATTTGGCTACCCACCGTACGTCCCTTACGATAAATAAAATATGGAGAATCTTTAAACAATTGGCCAAAATGTTCCAATGTTTTTTAATGACCCTTCTTATCATCTCACTATGTTTATCATTTACACTTATGAATGCTATTCTATCACTTTCCTTCTTCTTTTTCTCCTTTGCCACCAATAATGATTTTCGCTGTTTCTTACCTATCTCTTGCGCTACTTCTTCCAAATGTTCCCTGTTGTAACCCCTTTCCACAAACTTATCAATCATCTTTTGGCTTTGTTCATGGTATATATCTTCTGTAGAGCAGATTCTCCTAACTCTTGTTAATTGTCCTTTAACGATGCAATCAAAATTTTTTGGTGAATGATAACTCTTTTTATGTAAGACATTGTTCTTGTCAGAGGGTTTAGCAAAAAGACTAGTAACAATGTTCCCATTCTGCTTTCTAACCTCCACATCAAGATAGTGGATGACATCTTCTTCCACTGTGGTAGTGATCCAAATCAACAGATGTATTTTACCGCTTTTGTATTTATGCCGCTTTCTATGGATGTGAGCCAACAATAATCGCAAGTCACAAATTTGTAACAGTTTTGAGTTTCGTGTTTATAAGACTTTTAATAAATGTTGCTACTATTTGAAACATAATCTGCTACCTCTACGGTTTACAGATTAAAATACCCCCACTGGTCTGAAGTTAATGGATTTCAGGCGTGTATGTGACAGAAATACACACATCCTGTATTTGACTCAAATTCCCCCACAAAACAAGAGGAGAAATTAACCCTTGGTATAAAATACCCTACAGAATGAATGAGATGAAATTCAGGTGATAATGGGGTAAAAATACACACACCCTGTATTTTAGTCCAAATGATCCCACAATCAAGAGGTTAAATTAAGCCTTGGGTATAAAATACACTACAGAAAAAACAGATGTAATTCAGGCATGTATGGGGCAGAAGTACACCCACCCTGGACTTTAGGGAGAATACCCCACAAACTAAAACAAAATGATAACGCTGGTTGAGTAACAAGTGTGTAAATGACACACACTTGTGATGGTCTTTCCCCCCAGTCGCTGATAAAACGGGTTTGTTTTATGAGTTCAATATAGTGCAGGAGCAGCAGCAGCAGCAAGATGCTTATGACAGGACACACTGAGAAGTGTGAGAATTTAAGATGGTGTCCGTATTTATAGGGCTGTGATGTCACAGAAGCCCGCTGGTCGCTGATTGGCTTCATGTCTGCACGTCATTGAGGGTGTTCCTTTCTTCCTCCCAGAGTTCTCTGCCCCATGTCACGCCATGTGCTTGCGGCTATTGTACCACAAAAAAAAAAAAAAAAAAAAGACGCTTCGTTCCCGCGAAGTACCATAAGCTTCAGTTTCGTGCAGAACCGAAGTTTTTCTGAAATTCTAAAAGAATTCCACTTCGCTAGAATCGATTCGCCCTTCTCTAATTATAAACTTCCAGCAGTCATTTCACTGTAACAGGCTCAGCTAGGAATAGCAGAGCAGATATATAAATCCCTGCTATAAAGCCACCCACAGGCTAACCAGAAAGTGTGAATCTGAAGCTGCCAGCAGTTCTGTAACACAGCTCCATAGTAAGAGCTCCATACGGCTCTATCTTATCAGCATATAATAAAGGAGAAAGAGGGCAGCCCTGTTTTATACCATTATGTATTGGGAAATGGGTGGACATTAACCCAAGTTTGGGCCAAAGGACATAAAGAAATAATGCGACAAGTTAAGCCTTGCCAAAACCCTACATGTTTCAATGTTACCTATAATAACTCCCAGGGGACCATTTCCAAAGCTTTTTCCACATCTATTGATAAAAAGCAAACCAGATGAAAGAAAATGTTTGAATGGTGTAATGTCTACCATTCACGCATCCCACCTAGTTCAAATAAATTATTGAGGGCAGCAAGATTTTAAGACAAGTTTCTGTTAATTTAGCATCTAGTCTAAGTTTATAAGAGAGATAGGATGTTAAATGCTAAAAAGGTTATGGTCTTAGTCCGGCTTAGGTAATATCAATGTGTGCGCAAGTAGGGATTGGACAGGGAACAGGCATTCTAGAGAAATAGCACTACATCAAGGAAACTAGATACCAAGTCATTACATCACATAAATGTATAAAACCATGCTTTAAAGTCATCTGGCCCTGGACTTTTGTCATTTTTCACATCTGCAATCGCTGCCATGAGCTCCTCAACAGAAATATCAACTTCAATATCTACCATCTATTCCTGCGATAAAAATGCAACCTATTCTCCTCCAAGTATATCTGTAGACTGTGGGGGGAGAGATCTTTGTACTTCCTTAAGATTAGCTAATCATTTACAATTAATTATATTTGCCTTAGGAAGGAAAAAAACATCTGTTGAATGTGAGTGGTGAACATTCTAGGATGTAAAGCACTTAAACCATTTCCCACTCTTGTCTTTGGATTAATAACTCCCTCAATCAAATTTGATCAAATAAGTTTAGAAGCTTATGTCTAGCATTTGTTAGCTTTGTGAGACATGAATCAAATTAGGACCTTATACAGATTGCTTCCAGAGGCTATTTTTTGCAACAAGGAAATGTTAGTTGATCTCACTTATTTTAGGTGTGTTATGAGAAATAAATACTCCACTTAGTACACATTTGAGAGCTTCCCATTTTGTTGAGGAAGAAGTGGTGTCAGAGGTAAGCTGACAAACAAAAGAGTAACAATGTTTTGAACTTTTGACTTTCAGGCTCAATATCTCAACATCCACTACAGCTTTGAACGTGAAACTAACATCATTTTATTGTGGTGGAACAATCTTTTTCTTCTTGTATACTAGAAATCACAACCTGTTCTCACATTTCCTATAGCTTAGTGTTTTTTTTTAGGTTGATTCCTCAGCAAAAGGTCACTGGTTCAAATTGAGGAACAGCCATGAAGAAGATTTCCCAAGAAAAGAGAAACAGCAATATGAAATGAAGTCTATCCATTCAAAAGCCAAGAGGTTCATGCAAAATATTGGAGTCAACAAGTCAGCTCATAACATGGTCTATCAGTTCTGGCACAACAAATACGGCAGTGGAGGTGACTTGTATATTTCATAATAGTGAGATCACAGACATCCATGCACGCACTGTGCAACATGCATTACAAGTCTGGAATAGTAGTCTAAAAAGGTGAAGAAGACTCAGCTTCAATATTGTCATACAAAGTGTCAGCTAGAGTTGGAAATGGATAATTTGGAGTGATGAGACAAAAGTCAATAGACTGGGCACTGATAGGAGAAAATGGGCCAGGAAGAATGAAGGGAAAAGGGGGCTAATGGATAGAGAAGTTGAAGGATCTGTCAAGTTCGGTGGAGGAAGCCTCATCCCTTGTGGCTTTCCAAAGCCAAAAGTGTTGGATACTTTACCAGGATCAATATTGAGCTACATGTGAATATCCTACAAGATAAATTACTTTGTACACTCGAGTACTCTGAGTTTGAAAAGGACGACAACCTGAGGCATACATCGAGATTGAAAAAATAATATTCAATGACAATAAAGTTGCTGGATTGGCCCCCACAGTGCCCAGACTTCAACCCTATTGAACACTTGTGGGTAGAGTTGAAGAATAAGCCATTTTCATACACAGGTGAGTCGACCAGTATGCACCAACATTAGGAACGTGTAAAAGAGACATGGGATCAGATTTCAGGCGAGATATGCTTGAATCTGATCAAGTGCATGATGGATCCTGAAAATGTCACATATCAATCAATTTAAAAGTCACTCCCACGAACCACGGGGGGCCTCTGTTAAAAGCTATTACCAGTAAAATGTACAGAAATTATAATATGTGATGATATGATAAAATATACACAGGCACACACGAGCACACAGACATAGGTAAAAATAAAGTTGCTGGCATTGCTATTTTGAAGGTTGGTGAAGAGCTGGTCCAAACCAGTTTGGTATACATTAGCCAATGACATCAGAAGGTGGAATGTAAGAGAGGTTGAACCTAATATATATTTAGCTGTATTCCACATATGGTTTGTAGTAATGCCTGAGCCAACTGAGAGTCACACCCACACGGAGACGTGTATATAAGGAAGGGGTGTGGGGAAGCCAGGGGGAACCCAGGGCGGAGCCAACAGCCTTTAAAAAGAGAATGTGGTGGGGGGTCTTTGCGGGCTATGAGGGAAGCTTGAGGCCTAACTCTGGCTCAAAGGGAAAGGGGGGTTCCTATTCTAACACAGACACTCAAGGGTAACGTAGATAAAATTTTTGGTTTTGTATTCTATGCTTTGTAACTTGTACGTGTTATTTTTATCTTTAAAGATTGTAAAAATAAATGATCTTTTTTTATAAAAAAAGGGTGTTTAAGTATTACTAAATCTAGATTCGTTAAGAAAAAAAAAAGTAAGGCCCTAAGGCTGCCCCGACACTACGGTGATCATAGATCTGTTATCTTGTCACTAATGAAATATATTTTTTCTCTAACTGTATATTTCTTACAGCCTCCCCGATGGCATATCAAGTGAAAAGTTCAAGTCGATCCGGACCTCTAAGCCTTGATAAAGCCAGGTTAGCTGGCGAAAAGTGGCGGGTCGGGAGCGTTTTAATTTGTGATCTCTCACTCTGGGCTAAAGTGCCCCTGCTGAGACGGTGTCACAAGGGGCCTTATTTGTTCTGTGTCTAGAGATTAGGGAAAAGAACGCCCAAGTAGTTGGCTTGGGATCCCTTACGAAGCTAGTACTTTGCTAAGGGTTTAAAGCTTCCTGTTAATAGGTGAGCCCAAATCAGTGCAGTGTTCTTTAAGCAGGTTTTCTTCGCTCCCAAAGTATGCAGGGCTGAACAGGGCCCCCTAGAGGTAACAATAGGGTAGGACCCCTGCACTTGAGGGCCCCTTGTTTATTGGGAGGTGGGCTTAAGCATTTTTTGGGAAAAAATGTGAATGAGAAACCTCAATTGTTTCATGTATCCTAGTTAGCAGAATGCTTTTTCCAAAATTTCCTTGTCCCATTTGACGGTTTCCTTAGTCATAATGTGCCACTGTTTTTGAATTTTAAATGTCTATAGTTGCGCCACACCAGTGTGCATTTTTTTTTTTCAAACAAAGTTTTTCCCTGTGAAAAACCAAATTGTTTTTTTTGATTATATGTAGGGAGGGTGGTGTCTCCCCTTTTGGTGTTTGCATCCCCCCCACTTCCCCCGGTTTTAAATCAGTGCAGGGGTTTTTTGAAGCGGGATCTTCGCTCCCAAAGTTGAGGGTTTAACGGACCCAAAAAAAAGGTAAAAAATAGGAGGCCCACCTGCACTTGAGGTCCCCCCTTTAATTGGGGGTGGGCTTAAGCTTTTTGGCCAAAAGGGGAACTGAGAACCCCAAATTTTTTCATGTAACTATTGCAGTAAAACTTTTCCAAATTTCCTATGCCCATTTGACGGTTTCCTTTTGTCCATAATGTGCCACTGTTTTTTTAATTTGAAATGTCATATGAATTTTCTGCCACCCGGTGCATTTGTTTTTTAAACAAAGTTTTTCCTGTGCAAAACCAATTGTTGTTTTTGATTTTGTAGGGAGGAGTGGGGGTCTCCATTTTGGGGTTTGCATCCCACCATTTTCCCAGGTTTTAAATCATGCAGTGTTCTTTGAAGCGGTATCTTCGCTCCCTAAAGTTGCGGTCTGAAAGGACCCCAATAGAGGGAACAAAAGCGTAGGAAAACCCCCTGCACTTGAGGTCCCCCTTTATGATTGGGAGGTGGGCTTAAGCATTTTTGGCCAAAAGGTGAAATGAGAAAACCCCAATTTTTTTTTATGTATCCCATTGCGTAAAAGCTTTTTTTAAATTTCCTTGTCCCCCTTTTACGGTTTCCCTTAGTCCATAATGTGCACTGTTTTTTTGGAAATTTTAAATGTCTATATGAATTTTCTGCCACACCAGTTGCATTTGTTTTTTTAACAAAGTTTTTCCATGTGCAAAAAACCCAAATTGTTGTTTTTGTTTTTAAAGTAGGGAGGATGGGAGTCCCTTTTGGGGGTTTGCATCCCACCCACTTCCCCAGGTTTTAAAACAGTGCAGTGTTCTTTGAAGCAGGTAACTTGCTCCCTAAAATATGCAGGTTTTGAAAAGGGCCCAATGAGGTAACAATAGCGTAGGACCCCCTGCACTTGAGGTCCCCCTTATGATTGGGAGGTGGGCTTAAGCATTTTTTTGGCCCCAAAAGTGTGGAAATGGAAAACCCCAATTTTTTTATGTATCCTAGTTTGCAGTAAAGCTTTTCCAAATTTCCTAGTCCCCTTTGACGGGTTTTCCCTTTGTCCATAATGTGCCCCTTTTTTTGAATTTGAAAACTATATGTTTGCTCCCCACCCTGTGATTTTTTTTTTAAACAAAGTTTTTTCCCTGTTCCCCCCAAACCAATTGTTGTTTTTTGATCTATGAGGGAGGAGTGGTAGTCTCCATTTTGGTGTTTCATCCCCCCACTTCCCCCCGGTTTTAAATCAGTGCAGTGTTCTTTTTAAGAGGTACTTCGCTCCCCAAAGTATGCAGGTTTGAAAAGGACCAAAAAGGAAAAAAAGGGGCCCACCCGCACTTGAAGTCCCCCGAGATTGGGGGTGGGCTTAAGCATTTTTTCCAAAAAATGTGAACTGAGAACCTCAATTTTTTCATGTACCTATTAGCAGTAAAGCTTTTTTTCCCAAATTCCTATTCCCCTTTTACGTTTCCTTAGTCCCTAATGTGCCCCTGTTTTTTGAATTTGAAAAGTTATATTTAATTGCTGCCACACCGTTGCATTTGTTTTTTTAACAAAGTTTTTCCATGTCAAACCAATTGTTGTTTTTGATTATATGTGGGAGGGTGGGAGTTCCCCCCTTTTTTTTTGTTTGCATCCCACCCCTTCCCCCGGTTTTAAATCAGTAGTGTTCTTTGAAGCAGGTATCTTCGCTCCCAAAAATATGAGGTTAACAGGACCATAGAGGTAACAAAAAGCGTTGGGGGCCCCCCCTGCACTTGGGTCCCTTGATGATTGGGGGGTGGGTTAAGCATTTTGGCCAAAAGTGTAACTGGAACCCCAATTTTTTTTTGTATCCTAGTTAGCAGTAATGCTTTTTCCAAAAATTTCATGCCCCATTTGACGGTTTCCCCTTGTCCATAATGTGCCCCTGTTTTTGAATTTGAAATGTCTATATGAATTGTGCCCCACCCGTGTGCATTTGTTTTTTTTAAAAAAAAGTTTTTTTTTGGGCAAAACCCAATTTTTGTTTTTGATTAATGTAGGGGGAGTGGTATCTCCATTTTGGTGTTTGATCCCACCCACTTCCCCGGTTTTTAAAACAGTGCGTGTTCTTTGAAGCAGGTATCTTCGCTCCCCAAAGTATGCGTTGAAAAGGACCCAATAGAGGTAACAATAGGTAGGACCCCCCTGCACTTAGGTCCCCTTGAGATTTGGGGGGGGGGGGGCTTAAACATTTTTTTTCCAAAGTGTGAAAAAGGAACCTCAAATTTTTTTTTTATGTATCCTGTTAGCAGTAATGCTTTTTCCAAATTTCCTATGTCCCCCTTTTACGGTTTCCTTAGTCCCCTAGTGCCCCTGTTTTTTTAATTTGAAAGTCTATATGAATTGCTGCCACACCCCGTGTGCATTTGTTTTTTAAACAAAAATTTTTCCATGTGCAAAACCAATTTTTGTTTTTTATTATATGAGGGAGGGGTGGGAGTCTCCATTTTGGTGTTTGCTCCCCCACTTCCCCCGGGTTTTTAAAAAAAGTGCGTTTCTTTTGAAGAGGTATCTTCGCTCCCCAAAGTTGCAGGTTTTGAACAGGCCCAAAAGGGTAAAATAGGGTTTTGGACCCACCCGCACTTGAGTCCCCTTTTTTGATTTGGGGGGTGGGGTTAAGCATTTTTGGCCAAAAATGTGAAATGAGAACCTAATTTTTTTTTCATGTATCCTAGTTTAAAGTAATGCTTTTTCCAATTTCCTATGTCCCCTTTGACGGTTTCCCCTTGTCCATAAGTGCACTGTTTTTTGAATTTGAAAGCAAATGAATTGCTGCCAACCCTGTGCATTTTTTTTTCAAACAAAGTTTTTCCCCTTCAAAAAACCAATTTTTGTTTTTGATTTAGTTAGGGAGGAGTGGTAGTCTCCTTTTGGTGTTTGCTCCCCCCCACTTCCCCCGGTTTTAAATCGGCAGTGTTCTTTGAAGGGTATCTTCCTCCCTAAAGATGCAGGTCTGAAAAGGACCAATAAAGGTAAAAAAGGAGGACCCCCCCCGCCACTTTTGGGGCCTTTTTGTTGGGAGGTGGGCTTTAAACATTTTTGGGCCAAAAGTTTTGGGAATGAGCCCCAATTTTTTTTTTGTATCCTAGTTGCAGTAATGCTTTTTTCCCAAAAATTCCATGTCCCTTTGACGGTTTTTTTCCCCAATGTGCAAGGTTTTTTGAAATTTTAAAAGTTATTTGAATTTCTGCCACACCATGTGTTTTTTTTTTTTTCAAACAAAATTTTTCCCTGTGCAAAACAAATTTTTTTTTTGATTGATGATGAAAGGGAGTTTTTTCCCTCTTTTGAAGAAAAAGGGTTTAAAATGGGAAGAGATCAGGTTTTTAAATGTGTGTATGAGTTAAGGTTAGATATAAAAAAAGTTGCGTTTAGTGTTTAATAGATAGAAATGATAGGTTTTGTTTTCCCATGCAAAATAGTAAATATAGTGATCAAAAGTCCTCTTTTTTCTCTTGCAGATTCCCCCAAATTTTTTTTTGGGGATTATCGGACCAAATTTTTGTCCCCAGTTTTTAGGCCAGGTGTTCCCCCTAAGTGCTTAGGGCTGCAAGGTAACACTTTAAGGCGCTCCAGTGAAACTTATCTTGCCGGCATGAAGGTCAGGCCGTGACCCTTTTTTTTTTAACCCCTTACCTCCGGAGCCAGTTTTGACCTCTCTGACAGAGCCCTATCTTTTAAATCAGACATGTGTCACTTTATGAGAGAATAAGTTTTTGACAATTTTACCTATCCCTGTGATTCAGAGAGTGTTTTCTTGTGACACATTGTGCTTTAAGATAGTAAGAAGCTTTGGTCCAAAAAGTCATATTTTATTTGTGAAAAATATCAAAGTATCGTGAAAAATTTGAAAAAGCCATTTTCAAACTCCAAAAATTTCTGCGTCTAAGACAGATAATTATTCCACTCACAATAGTTTATAACTAGCATCTACCATATGTCTACTGTAGGTTGGCATCATTTTTAAATGTCTGTTTTATGATATTAGGGAGCTTAGAAATTTAGTATTAATTTTGACATTTTCAAAAAAAATGTCAATATACATTTTTCTAGGGACCAGTCCAGTTCTGACATGACTTTGATTGGGCTATATGTTAGATACCCACATAAATGACTTCACCTAAGAAACTACACCCCTTAAAGTATTCAAAACAGCATTTAGTAAGTTTGTTAACCAATTAGGTGTTTCACGGGAATTAAAGCAAAGTGGAGTTGAAATTTCAAAATGTAACTTTTTTTTGCAGATTTTCAATATTTATCCATTATTCACACCGTTATTCACAAGAACATGGTAGATGTGATCAGGAAAATGCAACTTAATATTGATTCCCCAGATTCTGCTATTTTCAGAGATACCCCATATGTGACCCTAGTGCACTATTTGGCTCAGCCACAAGCCTCAGAGCAGGAGGAGCACCTACTGGACTCTGGTGTTTCATTTTCATTACGATTTTATTTAGGGGACCATTTCAGGTTTGTGGGCACCGTAAGGTGCTAAAACTTAATAAACACCCCTAAAAAGACCCCATATTGGAAACTACACCCCTTACCGAATATATCCAGGGGTGTAGTGAGTATATCGACCCCACAGTTGTTTCACAAATTTTTTTAGGATTAGGTTGTTAAAATGAAGAAATTTTATTTCCAACAGTCTGCAATTCTAGCTGAAAATATCTAATTTTTATAAAGAATCCTGGAAAAAGAGCACCCCATATTTTGTTCACAATTTCTTCCAAGTGTGGCAATACTCTATATATGGGTGTAAACTGCTATTTTGGGGCATGGCAGGGAGGGAGCGTTATTAGGCTTTTGAAACACAGATTTTGGCGAGTGCCATGTCGCATTTGCAAAGCCCCCAAAGTGCCAGAACAGAGGAAACCTTCCAGAAGTTACCCCATTTTTAATTCAACACCCCTCATGGATCTCATCTAGGGATGTATTTTGGCGTACGGGTGTTCCATATTTTTCTTTATCATTAGGCCATGAAAATGGGGTGGAAAAAATGCAGTTCTGTCATTGTTTTTTAGGTTTCAATTTTACAACGTTCGCCGTGCGGTATAAGTGACATGATAACTTTACTATGGGAGTCGGTACAATTACAATGATATAAATTTTATATAGGTTTTTAGGTTTTATTACTTTTACACAATAGAAATGTCTATAAAAAGTTTTTATGTTGTCCTATTCTGACAGCCATAACTTTTTTATTTTTATGTACATGGAGCCTTGTTTTTATTATGGCCTTGTTTTTTGTGGGATGAGTTGACATTTTTATTGGTATCATTTTTGTGGGGACAAGGCTTTTTGATCAGTTTTAAATCCGTTTTTTGGAACGCAGAGTGAAGAAAATACTGCCTAGTAGTGTTTTTTATTTTTAACAGCGCTCACCGTACAGTATACATGACAAGTTAGTTTTACTGTGTGGGTCGATATAATTACGCCGATGCCTAATTTATATGTTTTTTTTATGTTGAAACACTTTAAAAAAAACAACAACTGTTTTTATTGTGATTTTTACTTCCCGGGCTGTCTGGTTGGAGACAGTGCCGCAGCTGCGAAGAGAGCAGGCAGGAGGAGTTCATTCCTCCTGCCTGCCACTTAGCTCCGAAAAACTTAATAGATCTTTCGGAGCTAAGGGGGTTAATCACCCGGGGCCGGGGAGCTCACATTTCCGATTTTTGGATGGGGGGAAACCCTTTCCCCGCTAACCTCACGATCGTCAGGACTTTACCCATAAAACCCTTTTGCAGGAACCATTTCCCACTAGGACGTATGGGTATTTCCCCAATTTTCCGGGGAAGGGGTTAATAAAATTTTTAATTTTAAACATTTTTTAAAATTATTATTTTATTTTAGGGGGGGGGGGGGCCTTGGTTAATCAGGGGTAGAAAAAAAACAAGCTACTCAAGGTTTCACCCCAAGCTGTTTTCTTCAGACTTGCCATTTCAGCCCGGAAATTAAAATAGAAAAACATATAAAAAAAACCCGGTGCTAAATTAAAAAAAGGGGTTTTTTTGGGGCCCCGTAGATTTAAAATTTTCCCAGACAGGGTTTTTTGGGAGATTTTTTTTTTGTGAGTTTTGGTTTGGGGGTTTTTTGAATGCTTATTGCAATTATTTGAGGGGGGGGGGGAGGAAAATTCACGTAAAAAGAAAGGGACTTCACCCCCAAATTTTTCTTTTATCTAGTCAATCTCCGGAGGGACCCCCCCCGGGGCCCCCCCGGAAAAGCAATTTACATGTTTAAACCCAGGCACAGAAAAATTCCCCATTGTAAATGCTCTCCAAAAGGATTTCCCCACAGCAGGACTGTGGCCCACCTCAAAAAACCCTATTTTCCTTTTAATTTAGCCCCAAGACATTTTGCTGCTTTTAAATTTCCCCAAAGCTTCAAAAAAAATTTAAAATTAAATTTTCCAACCTAGGGGGGGTTTCGTCTCAGATATTTCATATAGATTTATGGCGACCCCCGCCAAAATTTGGTCCATGAGGGGTTTCATATCTCAAAAAAAAGGGGAACCCCCGCAAAAACAAAACCAAAACCACTCCGGGGGGTTTCGGGGCGCAGGGGGGACCGAGATATCCAAAATTTGGACCCAAGGAAGCCATAAGAAAAGGGGTGCCCTGGTACCCTTGGCCGTGGGGGGTAGGTCCACCAATTTTCCTAAAAAGGGTAAACCCGGGCTGGGTTTTTTTTTTCCCAAATTGGCCCCCCCGCCGGGGTTATGGTCCATTTTTGTAATTCTGTCAGAAATTTGCTGACCTGAGGGGGAGTTAAAGGGTTCATAGACCGTCCCCCGGGGGCAGGGAAAGGGGGGCTGCCACTGGCGGTCCCCCACGGGATATAAGCAGGAGCCCGGGTGGGTCCTACCTTTGATTCCAGGAAAGGGGGGGAACCCTTAAAGAGAAATTTCCGGGAAACATCCACACATAGAACCCACCCAACATACGCCCCCCAAATTGGGGCCCCCGGAAAACCCCAAAGGGTTAACGGGACCCTTTTTTTAAATTTTTCCTTTTTGTCTGAAACCCCTCCCCCTTTATGTTTAAAAAACCCGACTCTTAACCCTTTTTTTAATAATATTTTGTACAAATTTACCTGTCTAGTGTGCCCCCCAAGGGCCAATTTAAAAATTTAATAAACTTTTAATTCTGAGTTAGGTCTGTCTTGACTTTCGGCCTTCCAAAGCTAGAACTCAGTTATTTTATAAAGCTCCCCTCGGGTTTTTGGGTTTTCCTTGGCCCTTTAAATAATTTTCCGGGAAAACGGAAACCCGGCCCCTTAAAATAACGAAAACGAGTTTAAACTGGGGGGCCCAGCTTTTGGTTTTGTCTCCCTGGGGCCTGTGTGGGACGGGGGTTTAAAACAGTGGAAAAAGAAATTTTGGTGACCTTGTTGCACCCCTAAAAAAAGACAGCGTCAACGATACATCCCAAGTCAAGGCCGTCGCCCGGTTTGGGGGCCCGGGGCCTGGCGGGTTTTTTTTCCCCTCACTTTTTGGTGGCAAAAGACCCCGGGGGGAATCAAAAAAATTTTTGAAAATGTGGAGTGGGGTCCCGTACCCCAGACCCTAAGGCCCTCCCAAACGGGGTTGGGGTTTTTGCTGCGGGGGCCTTAAAAATTCCTCAGAAACAAAGACCGGGTTCGGGAAGTGCAAATAAAAGGGGTTTTTTGGGTGCATTCAGGTTGAAAGTCTTTGTTTCAAGTGACCAAGTTTCAAGGATGGCGGGTTTTCGTGGGCAAGGTCAAAGCTGTAGGCCTGGAGGAAACGTCGGTAAAAGTTACCCAAAGGGAGGGACCTTGGCCCAAAAACCGGGCTGTGGACTATAAAGGGGCGGGGGGAGTCCAGCTGGGGGCTCCTAAAAAGGGAGCCAGTCAAAAGGTTTTGGTCGATGGTGGCGGGTGGGGGAAAGCTCACCGGGGCTAATTTCCCCTGCAAGCTTCCCCCTGGCAAAAGCTTGAGGGCTGGGGGGCCCTCGAACCCCAAAAAGGGCTCTCCTAGCACTGCAAAAAAAACGTCGCGAGGGGGATAGAGGCGGAACCTGCAGAATGTCGCGAGTGGAAAAAGGGGGCGGAAGCTAGAACCCCGCGAGCGGGCTTTTGGCGCAGCTGCCGGGCCCGGGAGGGGGCCCCGGGGGGAACTTTCCAATCCGGGGGAAACGGGAAACCCCCAATTTAAACGGGTTGCTTTTCAGTTTGGAAAAAGGGCCCACCCACCCCAGCCGGGCCAAGAGCCTCCGGGGGACCCAGGTTCCCAAAAGGGTTAAGGCGGGGGGATTTTCCCAAATGGAGGGAAAAAGGGGTTGGGGAACCGGGACCCCTTTTTAAATGCGGCTTTTCTTTTTAAAAAATCCGGGGGTCTCAGGGGTTTAAACACCTGGAGAAAATTTTCAGGGAACCTCCCCAAAGCGATCCCCACATTTAAACCCCCCCCAAACGGGGAAAAGGGTCAAGCAGGCCTTAAATCAGGGCATACAATTTTTAAATTTCCTAAAATGTACGGGAAGAAGCCTCCGGATTTTGAAAGGGGGGTCCTACAGCCAGCGGGGCCCGGACCCCCAAAAAAAGGGGCGGGGTCCCTCCCAGAAAAGGAAAAGGAACAAACCCCGTTGGAACCTCGGGGTTTAAAGATAAAACCCCCAAAGTCCGCAGTAAAGGGGGCCAACGCCCCCAGAGAAGTTTTTGGGTAAACTCCCAGAGGGACCTCCAAAAGCCCTTCGTGACCGGAACCCGGGAGGGGCCCCCGGGCCACACCCAAACCCCCGTGGATTGAGTTTTGCCAAGCAACGGGGCCCCGGGAGGCCGGGAAAGCAAAAACCAGCTTGAAAAAGGGGGGTAAAAATGCCCCCCAGGGCCGGGTTGACCCTACCCCAAAGGGCCCAGGGGCCCCCCCATCCCCAAATGCTTAAACATCTTTTTCGGAACCCAGATTTTGTCCCCTTTTTTGGCAAACACCAGGACAATTTTCAAGGCCAGAATGACCCCCCAGCCCCCAGAAGGGCCCCCCCGTCCCCAGTCCCCTTTTTTTCCAAGGCCCCCCAAAATTTTTTTGTGTGTGGGTGGGGGGGGGGGGGAAGGGGCCCCCTTAAAAACCCTCCCCACCCAGCCCACCGAACCCGGGTTTTTGTTGCCAGGGGACTCCTTTGACAACCCGGGGCCAACGGAATGACGGTGGTTGCGGCCGGGAAGGCGGGGGTGTCCCCAAAGGACATGAAAACCCCGGGAAAAAAAAACCGCGCTTTTTCCCCCGGAAATTGGAGGCTTTGGGTGCCGGCGCTGCCATTGCCCAGGGTTTTTTATTGGGACTGGGGGGTTCCCCGGGGCCATGGGAAAGCGGGGGGGTGGGGGGTATCGCCGAACATTCCCCCAGCTAGTTTTTTTTGTTAGGGACAAGACTTGGGGGGGCGGCTTGGTAGCCCGTTTTAAAGGGGCCCCTTTGAAGCTCCAAGGCCCTGCTCCCCCCAAATGTGAAGGTGTAAAACCCAAAACCATTTTAAAAATTGGGTGAAAAAGGGGTTGTTAAAAAATGTCCCCTGAGGGGATAATGGGGCTGGGGTTTATGGTGTGTTCCTCTCCACCCTGTGGGGGGAGGAGAAAAAGGGCCCAACTTTTTGGGCGTTTGGGGCAGCGGGGATTTTGTCCCCAAGCCTGCTGGGAAATCTTTTAAAACTCTGGTTTTTGGGGAAATAAAGAAAAAGCCCAAACGGGGGCCCCAGAAAGCTTTGGGGTGGGGGGAAAAAGAAAGGTGAGGAAAGGGGCCTCCCGGAAAAGGCCGCAGGGCGGGGTTTTCTCCCCCCGGGGCCAAAGGGCAAACGGGGGGTAGACAGCGGGAAAAGTGGGGGAAACTTTGCAGGGGGCAGGGGGCCCCCCCAAAAAGGGTTCACAGAGAAATGGTCTCCCCACAAAAAAGGATGTGGGTTGGGCCAGTTGGGGCCCCGAGCAAACGGGCCCCCAAACTTTTATATAAGAAGGGCCCGGGGGGGAGGGAGCCCCCCCAAAACGGTTGGGCAGGGGCCCGGGGCCCAAAGCTGTCACGCGCATTTTGGGGAAGGGGCCGGAGCCAGGAGGCCCCTGGGGCCCCCGACGGAAATCCCCCCATCGGGACCAGGAAAATGCCCAAGGGGAAAGGGTGAGGGCCAGGAATGGGCCCCGGGGAACCGACAAATGAACCGTGGCAAGCCCTAAAATCCTTTTTCCTGGCCAGTCAAAGCCCCGAGATTTTTTCCAAGGCAGGCGTTACCCGGCTAAAACGAAAACCCCTAAAAAGCTTTTCAAGGAGCGGGGCGGCACACCCAACCCTTTGGGACCCCCGACCCTTGCGCGGGTTTGGGGTCGGGGCCCAAGGGGACGGCTGTACCACGGTGACGGTCCGACCAAGGGTTTCAACCCCGGAGGCGGGGCCCAGGGACCAAAGGGGTTTTTTGGTCCCTTTTACCCCCGTTCAGGGCGGAATTTTTTTGGGGGTTTTGCGCCCCGAGATTCCAGGGCCCGGAAAAACCATGGGCATCACCAAGGCCCAAGGAAAAAGGTTTGGCCCAGCTTTTTTACTGGCCAAAGATGGGGACGATGTGGCGGGCCTATTTGCCTTCGGGGCCCCCGGGGTTCCAGGGGGGTTGGGGGAAGGCGGGGCCGGGGCCCAAATTTTCCCCGGGGTCCCTCTGCCTATAAATAAGAAAAGGGGCCTTTTCCCAGTGGGGTGGTTTGGGATTTAAAATTGGCCCCGCGGGTCCATTCACAGCAGTTTCCGGGGAAAACCCGGCTTCGTACTGACTGTAGTAGACAAAAATACCACGTCTTTAAAAAACCTGAAAGCGGTACCCTTTTTCGCCATGTTTTTTTTGGGGGGGCCCGGGGGACCAAGGGGGCCACGCCCTTACTGGGATTTTTTTTTCTCGAGGGGTTTTTTCCCCCCCAGGACCCAGTTCATGTCGCATTTAATGGAGCCCTTTGGTGTAAGCTGATACATTGCAAACACTTTTTGGCCAGCCCAAACCACCCCACGGACTTTTTTGGCCTTTTTAAAACGGTTCAAGGGCCCCCCTTAAGCAGATGTTTAAAAGATTTTTGGTTGACACCCACGGGGGCGCGATTTGGAAAAACGGAAAACCCACTAATTTTTATTTCCCACACCTACTATTCCGCCCCCCCGGGGAAGTTCTACAGGCCCCCCCAAGGGTTTTTTTCGCTCCTTCGGGGCTCCTTTAAAAATGGGGGCGAGGGTAGTACGGGGGCCCCTGGGCCTTTTTTAAAAGGAGGCGGGGAAAAGGGAGACAAAACCAACCCCGAGGTGTCGGCCCATTGGAGTATTTTTTTTGCGCTTCCGTGAAAAAAAGGGCGGGCCCTTTGGGACACAGCTATTGCCCCCAAAACAAAAAGGGGACGGCCCGGGGCCCCGACCAGGGGGGATTTGGTAACGACCAAAACTTGGAGAGGACCTACCAGGTGGGTCGGGGAAAAATTTTGGGTTTCCTTGGTCCCCCCGGAAACCACAGGACAAGCTTCAGGCCCGGCCCGGGGAAGGCCCAAAATTGTCGTGCACCAGCAACTAAAACCGAAAGCCCACGTATTTTTGGACCCCCCCTGGGACCACACCGGGGAAGGCGGAAGTCCTTTCCTTTGAAAAAATTAAATGAAGGGTTTGAAACTGAGCGGGAGGCAGGTTGCCCTTCCTGATGGCAACCTGCCCGAGGTAGGTGAAAACGGAGAACCTTTGGGATATGCTTACCCCAGCCCAGGAAATGGACCCCAAACCCAATGTGGAGATTTGGGGGAAACAGTTTCCTGGGGGGGACCAAAAGGGTTCCCAGCGGGGTTTTGGCTACTCTCCACCCCTTCCCGGGCATTTTTTTTTCACTAACTTTTCCCTTTAAAGGGGAGGGGAAAAAATTTTAAAGCCGCCCAAAAATCACGTGGAAACCGGGGATCCCCCCCCAAACCGGGCGTTCATAATGGGGATCTCGCCCCAAAGGGTGCGGGCACCCAAAAATTCTTTGGAAGGAAAAGTTTTAAACGTATGCTGAACCCCGGGGGGGTTCAAAAAAACAGGCGTCCAACATTTCCCTTTTGGGCCCGCCTGTGGTCCCGTCCCCAAGAAGGATCGGCCCCACCCGGTTTTTTTTGCGTGGACTCCCGGGGGCTAAAACGCTGAAAACGGCCCAAAACCCGATGCGAACCCAAGGGCCACCACATGACCTCCTCGACCCAAAATTGGCCGGGGCCAATTTACCTGGACCATCTTTGGAACCGGGCCAGGGAAAATGGCAAAAATTCCCCCTGACCCCCTGGGGCAAGGGAACCTCTCCCTTTAATTTTACCAAAAATTTCGGAATTACGATCCACCTGTCATCCCGGGTTGGGCATGAAAAATTTGGCCCCTCCCCTTTTTTTCCAGCGGGGTAAAACACGCTGCTCAGGGGACGGGAAGGGTAGGCGGGGGGCCCCCGTACCGGGGAATGACAAACCCCGGTTTTCATTTCCCACTTGGGGGGGATCACCTCCAAACCACCTGACGCGGGTTTCGGGGAACGAGTCCACCAGGCGGGGCTTGACCTTCAAGCCGAAAATTTTCCAGCTGGGATGATTGAGGCCACTACCGGGGCCCCCGGGGTTTAAGGTTTGGGGGGGGCCTTAAAAGCCAGACCCCCCCGGAAAAGGGGAAACCCAACCCGCATCCGGGCCCCCCCCAGGACCAAAAAAGCCAGGTGAATGCCCTTTCCCGGGGCACCGCTGGGGTACAAATAGGGGGTTTGTTCCCCACAAAAAGTGGGCCTGGCAAACCCCCGACAAATTTTCCCCCCCGGGAAGGGGTTTTGGGCCTCCGCATTTTCGAATTGGACAAACGACGGGCGGGAGGGGCCTTCAAGCCCTCAAGGCTGCCTTGCCCACCCCTCCCAGAAACTAAAAAGGGCCACCGACTTTCCCCCAAAAGGGAAGGAATTTATAGTACAAACCGCCCCCAGTGATTTGGGGCCTCGGGCAGGTTTCAAACCCAGGGGGAACACAACGGGACAGGAACTTTTCCCTTTTATTTTACCAGGGGGGAAGCTTTTTCCAGAAAAATTGGCCTTTTTCCCACCATGGAGAAAAACCCTTGCCGATAGAAATTGGCCCTGCGGGCCTCAAAAAAATACCTAAACAGGAAAACCCTTTCTTTTTTGGAAACAGACCACAACCATCTAAATTTGGGTTAAACCCCACGGCCCTCCGGGAACCAATGGGGGGGTTGCTACGCCTGGAGCCTTTGGGGTTTTCCAAAACGGGTACAATTTCCCGTCTTCGCCCCCGGGGGAAGGGGCCGAGACCCACACCCAACCCCGGGGGTTGTCCCCAAAAAGGGGGGAAGGGGTTCAGCCTGGGGGCCTTTTGGGGGAGAAAACCAAAAGGGAGGTGTTTGCCCCCAAGCGCCCTCAAAAGGGGGGGAGGTGTGGAAAAAGGAAATTCACTAAAAAAAAATTTTAAACTTCATCCCCAATTTGTATCTTTCAAAAATTCTCACAGATGACCCCCCAAGCCCCCCCGGGAAAAGGGCAATTTCCCTGTTAACCCAGCACACCCAAGACCCTTTGGGTAAATGCTCCCAAAAGGATTTTTCGCACAGCGGGACATGGGGAAACACCTCAAAAACCCCTTTTTCCTTTAAATTTAAGCCCCCAAGACATAGGGCTTCCCCCCCCTCAAACCCCCCAAGCTTCAAAAACTCAATTAAAATCCAACCAAACCGGGCCCGTCCCGATTTTTTCGAAATAGATTTTAAAAAGGCGATCCCCTCAAACGGTTTCCCAGGGGACGAGTTAAATTATTTTAAAACCCTTGGGAATTTTTCCCCCGGCACACACAACCCCACCCCAACCCCCCGGGGGTTTCAGGGGTGCTTTGGGGAAAACCGAGAAAAAATCCAGAACTGGCCCCCCCAAGGAAAAACCTAAAAAAAGGGGTACCGGGGAAACCCTTGCGAAAGGGAGGTCCAGACCCGAAATTCTGATTGGGCTCCCGGTTTTCGGTTCTTGCCTTTTTTGCCCCGCCGCGTTAAGGGGCCCCCTTTTTTGTGTTTTTCTTTCAAAAACTGCATGCCCTTTGAGGGGGAAAAAAGGATTTCTTTAGCCTTTCCCGGGGGGCGTGTGGGGGGGGCACCCCATGGGGGCCTTACCCCCCACAATAAAAGGGCCAGGGGGCCCTTTTTTGGGGACAAGGGTTCTAAAAAAAATCCAGGGAGGGGGGGTACCTAAGGGGAAATTTCCCAGGAAAAAACCACAAAACAGAAACCCCAGGCCACTTTCCCCCCCCCCCAAATTGTGGCCCCCGCAAAACCAAAAGGGAAACTTTAAACCCCATTTTTTAACTGCCTTTTGTCTGTAACCCCATACTTGAAAAGGGTTACCCCTAACTTTTTTACCCTGATTTTTTTTAATTCCATTCTGAACATTTTTCCCCCTGTCCTTTGGGGGGCCCTCCCAAGGGGCTAAATTAAAAATCTATAAACTTTAATCTGATTTTAGGGGGGTCTTGATCAAAAAAGGGGAAAGTCCGGGTACCCCAAGAGGGAAACCCCGAAATGCCCATTTGAGAAAAGGGGCTGAAGAACCCCCGGAAAAAGGGTAGCGGGAAAAAAACCAAATTTTAAATTTAATTTAAACAAAAAGATAAAAATCCCAAAAAGGAAAAACCAACCCCCAAAGGGCAAAAGTAAAAGATGTCATCACATTTAAGCGGGGGCGCTTAAACCCCGAAACGCGCCCCTTGTGGTTTTTTCATTTAGCCGTAGGGGTTTTGTTTGCCATTGTGTTTTTTTAAAATTTTTTTGGGTTACTTAATAAAGTTTATTTTTTTTCCCCGCTACCGTTTCCCGGATTTTTCACGGAAACTCAGTGGCTTCATTTTTGCCGTCTTAGTTTACCCGGACTTTCTTTTCTGCTTTTTGGGCCCTCTTTTCCCCCGGCCGGGCCCGGGGCGGCGGGAAAACGGAGCGGTTTCTGTTTACTTGCTATTACTTTTTTTTCCGGGCCCGAATTCATTACGGGCCCTTTGTAAGTGAGCTTTCTTCTTTTTTTCCCCTATTTTTTAAAGTCTGTCTTGATCATCGGCCTCCCCCGCCTACTTATTTCGGTCTAAAAAGTATATATTTACCTAAAGGGTTTGGTTCCGGGCCCTTTTTTTATAAGCCCGGGTAACGGGACTGGCCCTTAAAACCCAAAAACAGAGAAAAGGGGGGCATTTGGGTTTGGGTCTCTCTGTGCCTGTGTGGACAGGGGTTTTAAAAAGTGGAACGGGGTATCTGGGTTTTTGGAACCTTGTGCACCCCTAAGGGGGCAGGCCCCAAACTTAAAACAAATACACCCCAAGCATTCCGTCACCCATGAGTGGGGCTGGCGGCAGGCTTTTTCCTCACGGGTTGGTTTTTGTTTGTTTTTAAAGGGCGGTTTTGGGGGGGGGTTTGTGATGCCGTGTTTTTGTCAAAAGATTTTCTAGGGGGAAAATTTTCCCAACAGGGAAAATTTTTGTGTTTAAACCATCTCAAAAATTTTGACAGGCTAGGGAACTTTTTTTTCCATTTAAAACAATGTGAGGGGGTCTGCAGTCTTGTTTGGGTGCTTTTTTTTTTTTTGGCAGAATCTCCCCACAAAACAAGTCAAAAACATTCATTGAACCTACCCTTATTTGGGAATTTCACTGTCGGGACACGGGCAAAAACATTTTTAAAAAATTTATGTTTTCCCATTTAAAAACTATTTGCCTTTTTAAATTTTTCAAACCATTGTTTTTTAAGAGGTCAAAACTTATTTTTTAAAAGGGCAAAAAAATAATTTTTTTTTCGGGGCTTTTTAAAAAATTTAGAATAAAATTTTTAAAAGGGGAACATTTGTCAAAAATTTATTTTATTTACCACGAAATTAAATTTTGGGTTTGTAGGTAATCAGTTTCGGGAAAATTGAAGAATACAAGGTGTTTCCTGCCAGGAAAAAACGGGTTTTTTGAAGGGGTCTCACATACTACAAAAATTTACAGTTTAATTTCCCTTTCCCCCCTACTTAGGAAAATAAATATTTAAAATATAAAACCCCTAAATTTATTTAAAGAATAGGAAAATATAAAGATAGAAAGAAAATTTAAAATTTTCCCTGGTCATTTCCCCCCCTGATAAATTGCAAAAACAGATACTGTGTATTTTTCCCTTTACTGGAATCTCAACAATAATCCCCCTTTCCCTTTAAACCTGAAAAAAATTTTTGGAATATCATTTTTTTTGTAAAAAATAATGAAAGGGTAAATTTTGTATTGAAATTTTAAAATTTTTACTTCAAAAAGAAATTTATAAAACAC
>JAODAL010016577.1:0-80276 GCA_025379985.1 Phyllomedusa bahiana | reverse complement strand
GGGGGGGTTGCTATAGCTACAGACAGTTCAATCTCTCCTGAAAAGGCTGCCACGCTTGGTTTAGCTAAAAAGCTACAGACCTGTTCCATCCCTCCTGATAGGCTGCCAAGCGGGTTGCTAAGTACAACCTGTTTGATCTATCCTGATAGGCTGCCAGCAACTGGTTGCTAAAACTACAGACCCAGTTCAACTCTCCTGATAGGCTGCCAGCACTGGCCGCAATTAGCTACAGACCTGTTCCGATCTCTCCTGGATAGGCTGCCAGCACTGGTTGCTAAGCAAACAGACCTGTTTCTCTCTCTCCTGATAGGCTGCCAGCACTGGTTGCTATAGCTACAGACCTGTTGAATCTCTCCTGATAGGGCTGCCAGTGCTGTTGCTATAGCTACAGACCTGTTGAATCTCTCCTGATAGGCTGCCAGCACTGGTTGCTATAGCTACAGACCTGTTCGATCTCTCCTGATAGGCTGCCAGCACTGGTTGCTATAGCTACAGACCTGGCTTCTACTGCAGCCTAGTAGAAGCCAGTAAACACACCCCCGGAATTCAAAGTGAAACCAAAAAAACAGGACTGAGGCGAGATGAATTAATGTAGTGAGACAACCCCTTTAAGCCCCGACCCTTTCTCAGACATTTTCTAGAACTCTCCAGATAAAAAGCTTCAAAAACACAACAAATATATTTGGCGCCACTTGTAAATCCCCATAAACCCAGCACAAGCCTGGTGTGCCACTACCAGGACAGCGGGCACGGTGAAACTACAAAAACCAACAACAGCAGCTGTTTCAGCACTATATGGTGGTATTATTTGGTTACTATACAGTGGTATATAAAACCTGTATGCACTATTACTTTAGCACTAAATGACGGTATTATTTGGTAACTATAGAGTGCTATGTAGAACCTGCTTGCACTATTACTTTAGCAAAATATGGTGGTATTATTTGGTTACTATACAGTGGTATGTAAAACCTGTATGCACTATTACTTTAGCAAATATATGGCCGGAAATATTGGTAACTATTGAGTGCTATGTTAGAACCTGCTTGCACTAATTACTTTAGGGAAAAATGGTGGTATTATTTGGTTACTATACAGTGCTATGTAGATCCTGTATGCACTATTACTTTAGCACACATGGAGGTGGTATTATTTGGTTACTATCTAGTGGTATTCTATGAGCACTTTGTGGTGGTATATAGGACTTGTACACACAATTATTTTAGCACTATATGGCGGTATTATTTGGTAACTATACAGTGGTCTGTAGAACCTGTATGCACTATTACTTTAGCACTATATGGCGGTATTATTTGGTTACTATACAGTGGTACATAGATCCTGTAGGCACCATTACTTTAGCACTACATGGTGATGGTATTATTTGGTTACTATATAGTGGTATTCTAAGAGCACGTTGTGGTGGTATATAGGACTTGTACAAACAATTACTTTAGCACTATAAGGCGGTATTATTGGGCTACTATATAGTGGTAACATATGAGCAAGTGGTGGTAGGTAGGACTTGTACACACAATTACTTTAGCACTATAAGGCGGTATATTTTGGTTACTACACAGTAGTGTATGCACTATTACCTTAGCACTATATGGCGGTATTATTTGGTTACTATACAGTGGTATGTAGATCCTGTATGCACTATTACCTTAGCACTATATGGCGGTATTATTTGGTTACTATACAGTGGTGTGTAGATCCTGTATGCACTATTTCTGTAGCACTATATGGCGGTATTATTTTGTTATAATACAGTGCTATGTAGAACCTGTATGCACTACTTTAGCACTATATGGCGGCATTATTTAGCTACTATATGGTGGTAACATATGAGCAAGTTGTGGTGGTATGTAGGACTTGTACACTCTATTACTGTAGCACTATATGGCGGTATTATTTGGGTACTGTATAGTGGTATTCTATGAGCATGTTGTGGCAGTATATAGGACTTGTACAAACAATTACTTTAGCACTATAAGGCGGTATTATTTGGTAACTATACAATGGTATGTAGAACCTGCATGCACTAATACTTTAGCACAATATGGTGATGGTATTATTTGGTTACTATATAGTGGTACGTAGATCCTGTAGGCACTATTACTTTAGCACTACATGGTGATGGTATTTGGTTACTATCTAGTGGTATTCTAAGAGTACTTTATGCTGGTATATAGGACTTGTACACACAATTATTTTAGCACTATATGGCGGTATTGTTTGGTAACTATACAGTGGTACATAGATTCTGTAGGCACTATTACTTCTGCACTGTATTCGGCAGCTATATGCACTATTATTTCAGCACCACATGGCTGTACTATAGGACAGTTTGTCAGACACTGCATACACCGTTATTTCCAGGGCTGTGGAGTCGGCAAGCCGAAGCCCCGACTCCGACTCCTCAATTTCCTAAACCTCCGACTCCCTCATACACGGCGCATGTTTAAGTGATAACTTTACTGTAGTAAAATGGTAACATCAGGCTTGTTTATCACCTTATGATACAATAATCAAGCTATTTAGTAGAACAGCCCACTGATAAGCAAAAGGGTAACAATGTTTTGATCTTTTGAACACTTCTGGGTGGAGTTGAAGAAAAAGCTGTATTTGTATCCAAGTCCAGTCTGCACCAACATTGGGAATATGTAGAAGAGACCTGGGATCAGATTTTGGTCAAGATGTGCTTGAATCTGATACAGAGCCCAGAAGGATTCAGGCAGAGCTGAAAGCCAAAGGCACATTTCCCAAATACTAACAAAATAATAAAAATTAACATTTTGATTTTTAGGAGCAAAACAGTAACAATGCAGTTACAGGAAAGAATCTGAAGAACTAAGCAGATGCTAAATACTTGCAAGTCACATTTATGTATAAGATAGGTAAGATGACTGTACATAAAATTACAGTAGCCTCATACAAAGCTGTAGTGGATGGTGAGATATGGAGCCTGAAGTCACAAGTTCAGAACATTGTTACCCTTTTGCTTGTCAGTGTAAAATATATTTATTGGATATGGACTTTAGAACACGAAAAAATTGTAAATATGCAAAACACTACAGGAACATTTGTGGAGTCTCTGAATTTGTTCTGAGGAATAGTATTGCCTCCATCAGATCCTGCATACATGACCTTACATCTGATCTCATTATTTCCAGGCTAGAGAACAGCCTCTCTACACTAACTTGGGTTGAGGGCAAAGCGCTGGCCACAGGGGCAACATCTCTAACAATGTCAGGGTATAAAGGAATTGCCTCAGCCACAGTCAGTTTTGATGAACGGTTGAACTTCTACTTCTTTGAAAACAGGTGAAAAATTTTTACTAAATCTGTTTGCCCTGGGGGCAGATCTTTCCTCTGGGCACGCTTTGCCTGCTCCATGTCATCATTAAACTCCTCATGTGATGAAGATATGGGAGCAGTAGCACCGCCGGGACCCATTCCTCTTGCTCCTTTGCTTTTCGAACTAACTGGACCAACTTTATTATATATTTGGGTCGCGGAGTGGGTTCCCTTTTATGACAACTCCTCTCCTGCAAATAGCCAACCCGACTCCACAGCCCTGGTTTTTTCGGTACTATACACAAGGTGGTTTTTAGCCCCTATATACACTATTATGTTTGTGATATGGTTGTATTACATAGGTGATATTAAGGCACTGCTATTACAGTAGGGGATTTTGGTAGTATCTGGCCAGTGGTATTCAGGCACTACCTGCACTATACAGCTGTATTATAAGGGCACTATAGGGCGATATTACGGCACGCTCCTGGCATTGCCCTCTATACACTGTATATGCAATGTGAACAGTGACCTGCGGTTTTCTAGTCTGCAGCTTTGCCTGGACCCCCATCAAGCTCTCAGCTGTGCTGCTGTTACTTTACGGCTGCTGTAACCGCTCACATCCCATGAGCACAAATAAATAAGAACAGCGATTGGGGGGTCACTGACCCGAACTCACCCGAGCGACGACTCCAGGCTGTAAAACAACGAGGGAGCAGGCCGGAAACAGGAAGTGCCCGTCACCATAGCAACAGCTCACGCGGGACACCGCTCACACAGGCTGCTGCTGCTGTTGTTTTTTGTTTTTTTTTCTTCCCAAAAACTTTAATAACAAGTGAAAACTAAAAGAAAGCATTTTGGCAAAAATTGAGTTGTATCTAATCCTCTCCTGTGTCATACTGTCTGCTGAGCTGTGTATCTAATCCTATCCTGTGTGATACCCTCTGCTGAGCTGTGTATCTAATCCTCTCCTGTGTCATACTGTCTGCTGAGCTGTGTATCTAATCCTATCCTGTGTGATACCTCTGCTGACTGTGTTTTCAAATCCTCTCCTGGTGTTCCCTCTCTGCTGAGCTGTGTATCTAATCCTATCCTGTGTAAAACCTCTGCTGAGCCGTGTATCTAATCCTATCCTGTGTGATACATCTGCTGAGCTGTTTTATCTAACCTATCCTGTGTGAAAACCCTCTGCTGAGCGTGAAATCAAAACCTCTCCTGTGTGATACTGTCTGCTAAACGTGTACCTAATCCTATCCTGTGTGATACTCATCTGCTGACTGTTACCCTAATCCTATCCTGTGTGATACCATCTGCTGAGCGTGTATCTAACCCCAAATCCTTGGGGTTTTTTTGGGATACCATCTGCTGAGCTGTGTATCTGTTCCTCACCTGTGTGATACTCTCTGCTGAGCTGTGTATCTAATCCTATCCTTGTGATCTCTCTGCTGAGCTGTGTATCTAATCCTATCCTGTGTGGATTACTGTTTTGCTGAGCTGTGTATCTAATCCTATCCTGTGTGATACTCTCTGCTGAGCTGTGTATCTAATCCTATCCTGTGTGATACTCTCTGCTGAGCTGTGTATCTAATCCTATCCTGTATATGCAGGAAGAAAAAAGGGAAAGAGGGGGCGCACAATAGTGTTATACTGTAGACAGTAAGTAAATGGTATTGAGAGGTAGTCTTCTCACCTTTGGGTGTTGTGCTGTTAATTTAGAGGCACAACACTCATAAGCGCTTACAGTGCTATTTTTACCCCGTAGCCCCGTTCATGTTTTATTTAGACTTTTTGCTATGACACAATACTTGTCACTTATACCTTTCACATGTTCTAGTGTTTCTTTTTCCATTCTGATTCACTCACCAATCTCGATCGAGCTATATCCAGCTAATATTTCTAAAATACTTCTCTTGTTATCTGTCATAGAGAAGTAGCGCTCATTCCTATTGGTCCACTCGTAACTCCCGGCATAAAAGGACCAATCAGCTTGATTTTCAGATCTCCTCACTGATTGGCCCATTCATAGTGCCCACTGCAGCACAACCAATCCCATAGCTTTCCCTTTACAGACTTACCATTGGTTGGATTGATTTTACCTCGCTTTTTTCAACCAATCACAGTTTTTCTGTGAAATACAAACCATTTTAGCGCCCTTAGTTTTATACACTTTTTTGGCGCCCTTCTTTTAAATAAGAATTCCGTTTTCTAATTTGGGCCCTTTGTAAATTTACCAGCTCCCAAACTCATTGGCTATTTCTTCCCTTTTAACCTCCAAATTTCCCCTATCCGAGGAATTCTCCGCTATGTCAAGTATCTAGCCTCCCCCCCGGGAGTGACTTATCTACACCACACCTGAAAGCACCACCCATTTTTTTTCATACACACATAGAAACACAGTTTACTCATTGCAAGTTCACTTATTGTTTTTAAATTTTTGTTCTTTATACACATTAAAGATCCATGTGCCCCGGAGCTCTAGTCCAATTCTGAGTCCTCTTGTAGTTTTCCTCTCGTCTTCACATCTGAATTGACACTTCTCTTGTCCAATTGCCTTTTCTTTTTCCCCCTCACCTGTTCCTCTTCACGTCACTTACCTGTAAAACAAATAACCAATCATAAGAATTGAGGGTATTATCTATACTTTGTGTTCCTGGATATTTTCACTTCTGATGGAAGCGCGGGTGCACCAAAAACGCGTCAAGTTTCATTTTTTGTTTTAAATTTTGTTTTTAATTTTGTCTCGGTAAACACCGAGACATTTTTAAGAAAAAAAACTTTTTTAAAAGAAGAGCCTATAGCCCGGGCTTTTTCTACTTCCTCTGCTCGTGCGCCGGGTCCATTTTTTTCCTCCTGTCCTTGGTAATCCTATCCTGTGTGACATTCTCTGCTGAGCCGTGTATCTACTCCTCTCCTGTGTGATACAGTCTGCTGAGCTGTGTATCTAATCCTCTCCTGGGTGATACAGTCTGCTGAGCTGTGTATCCCAATCCCTCCTGTGTGATACTGTCTGCTGAGCGTGTATCTAATCCTATCCTGTGTGATACCCTCTGCTGAGCTGTGTAAACTAATCCTATCCTGTGTGATACAGTCGCTGAGCCGTGTATCTAATCCTTCTCCCGGTGTGATACTGTCTGCTGAGCTGTGTATCTAATTCTATCCGGGGTGATACCATCTCCTGGGCTGTGTATCTAATCCTGTCCTTGTGATACTTTTCTGCTGAGCTGTGTATCTAATCCCATCCTGTGTGATACGTCTGCTGAGCGTGTATCTAATCCTCTCCTGTGTGATACCGTCTGCTTTAGCTGTGATCTAATCCTCTCCTGTGTGATACCGTCTGCTGAGCTGTTATCTAATCCTATCCTGTGATACCGTGTGCTGGGCTGTGTATCTAATCCTGTCCTGTGTGATACCGTCTGCTGAGCCGTGTATCTAATCCTATCCTGTGTGATACCGTCTGCTGAGCCGTATATCTAATCATATCCTGTGTGATATCGTCTGCTGAGCCATGTATCTAATCCTATCCTGTGTGATACTGTCTGCTGAGCTGTGTATCTAATCCTATCCTGTGTGATACCTCTGTGCTGAGCGGTCGCCAGTGTGAGTGAATTAAGGACAATGTCAGCCGGGTGTAGAGTTGTTATGTAATTTGGGTGGAGTCACTGTGTACTCAGCGCCCGGTTAGCTGGCACTTCAGTAAATACCAGGGGTTTAAGGATAGAGGTTCTGATTGGACCATGTTCAAGAATAGCTGCACCCATCCACTGCATTCACCGCCTGCCCCTGGGAAGGGTTTGCTGAGCTGAGTCACAGGGATCGGCTTCAGGATGGGTGATCACAGAAGGCGCAAAAGACTTCTATAGACGCATCGGATCATCATCATCTAATCGATCACCACTATCCGACCACCATCAGATCACCACCATCAGATCACCACCATCAGATCTCCACTATCCGACCACCATCATCAGATCACCATCATCAGATCACCACTATCCGACCACCATCATCAGATCATCAGATCACCACCATCAGATCACCATCATCAGATCACCACTATCCGACCACCATCATCAGATCACCACTATCCGACCACCACCATCAGATCACCACTATCCGACCACCACCATCAGATCACCACCATCAGATCACCACCATCAGATCACCACCATCAGATCACCACTATCCGACCACCATCATCAGATCAGATCACCACTATCAGACCACCACCATCAGATCACCATCATCAGATCATCAGATCACCACCATCATCAGATCACCACTATCCGACCACCATCATCAGATCACCACTATCCGACCACCATCATCAGATCACCACTATCCGACCACCACCATCAGATCACCACCATCAGATCACCACCATCAGATCACCACTATCCGACCACCATCATCAGATCACCATCATCAGATCACCATCATCAGATCTCCACTATCCGACCACCATCATCAGATCACCACTATCCGACCACCATCATCAGATCACCACCATCAGATCACCACTATCCGACCACCATCATCAGATCACCATCATCAGATCACCATCATCAGATCACCACTATCCGACCACCATCATCAGATCACCACTATCCGACCACCATCATCAGATCACCACTATCCGACCACCATCATCAGATCACCACTATCCGACCACCATCATCAGATCACCACTATCCGACCACCATCATCAGATCTCCACTATCCGACCACCATCATCAGATCTCCACTATCCGACCACCATCATCAGATCTCCACTATCTGACCACCATCATCAGATCTCCACTATCTGACCACCATCATCAGATCTCCACTATCTGACCACCATCATCAGATCTCCACTATCTGACCACCATCATCAGATCTCCACTATCTGACCACCATCATCAGATCTCCACTATCTGACCACCATCATCAGATCTCCACTATCTGACCACCATCATCAGATCTCCACTATCTGACCACCACCACCAGATCACCACTATCCGACCATCATCATCAGATCACCACCACCATCAGATCACCACTATCTGACCACCATCATCAGATCACCACTATCCGACCACCACCATCAGATCACCACTATCCGACCACCATCATCAGATCACCACTATCCGACCACCATCATCAGATCACCACTATCCGACCACCATCAGATCACCACTATCCGACCACCATCATCAGATCACCACCATCAGACCACCATCATCAGATCACCACTATCCGACCACCATCATCAGATCACCACTATCCGACCACCATCATCAGATCACCACTATCCGACCACCATCATCAGATCACCACTATCCGACCACCACCATCAGATCACCACTATCCGACCACCATCATCAGATCTCACATCGACCATCAATCAGTCTCCACTATCGACCACCATCATCAGATCACCACTATCCGACCACCATCATCAGATCACCACTATCCGACCACCATCATCAGATCACCACTATCCGACCACCATCATCAGATCACCACTATCCGACCACCATCATCAGATCACCATCATCAGATCACCACTATCCGACCACCACCATCAGATCACCACCATCAGATCACCACCATCAGATCACCACTATCCGACCACCACCACCTGGTCATCAATATCCAACCACCACCATCCCATTACTACCACCTGATCACCACCACCCGACCCCACCATTCAATCACCCCCATCTAACCACCATCATCCGATCACCACCACCTGGTCATCAACATCTGATCACCACCATCTAATCAATCACCACCACCATCTAATCTCCTCCATCTGACCACCACCTGATCACCCTATCGGATCACCACCATCCGATAACGCTATCCGACCATCCCTAACTGATCTCCCCGTCCAACCACCACCATCTGATCACCATGGCCGGAAAGAGGGTAATCGTGGTCTTTGGAGCCACAGGTAAGTTATTGGCTTAATAGATTAGGCAGGGGGGAAGCAGTGGACAAAAAAGATGTAGCCCCTCTCACCATCTTCTGTTACAATGTATCAGTCTGAATCCAGAGAGTTTACATCACCAGGATTGTCTGCAGTGGATACAATTGTGACAAACATCTGTAAGATGCATTAGGTCACAATGTATATTTAGGTCTGGGGGGGCAAAACCCCGAAACAGCTGTCTGCAGATGAGTGATACTGGCTTGGCTAATATCCCTTTTACTTTCTAAAGACTCCGTAAGTCGGAAGCAAATTGAGGATTTGTTACATGCAATAGAGGGCGCTCGAGCTTCTCTGCTCCTTTCCCATAATGCCTTGTGATATTTAGATCTATGTAATTAAGAATGTTTTTACTCACGGACAGCAAGCAGAGATCTTGAAAACGGTGACAAGCAGAACCACCCAGTATATTAGAAATCTGCTGAACCTCTTATACAATGACTGAACGAGGCTCACACTCTGTAATCAATCATTATCTGTAGCTGTATACGGGGCGCAGCTCCTGTTTTCTGATACAGAGTTCCAAATTCCCAGCATAGATTTAGAGGAGCTCAGTGTCTACATGAGAAGAGTATACAGCTCTCATGCTCGCTAATGCCCTCTGCAGGCAGAGAGTTACTACTACAGTGCGGCCGATTTACTAAAGTGTTTGCACTTAGAATTTGTGGGTAAACTTAGCAAAGTTTGGTGTTTTTTTTGGCACATTTAGGGAATATTTACATAACCTATTATTCACAATGGGATCCATAGCAGAGAACTGGCTCCCTATAGTTTTTAACCTTGTAGCAGCAGATTTTTCCACAGTTTCAGGTTCCCCGTATTTCACTGGGACTAATCCACATCTTGGCTACACAACCCAGAGTCTGGAGGGATTCCACAAAAAAAATATGTGACCGGTCACTCCATGTGAACATATCCCTACCATGTTTTAGACACTTTTAGAGCATCACCTGACAAGGGGGTGTGACTTTGTAGGAAAGGGTGTGGCTTTGTGGAGGGGGTGTGGCTTTTAATGTGTCAAACTTCCGGCATAGAATTTTGGTGTAAAATAAGTCAACTAATATTGTAAGTGTAAAGATGCATCAAATTTTTCAGACTTTGGAGCATCCTTAGACTGGTTGATTTAAAAGGATGTCCCTACCACAGAGTGGGATGGTATATCGATAGGATAAGTCATTAAAGTCTGTCTCTGGACCCCGCACCTATCTCAGAACAGGCCTCCCAATATGTCCGTTTAGAATGGAGAGCAGTCACGCTTGTGCCCGACTTTCCATTCTTTTCTATGGAAGGAGTATGGCCAAACACAGTGCTCCTCTGTACTGGGAACTCCCATAGAACAGAATGGAGAGAACACAGTGCTCCCCTGTACTGGGAACTCCCATAGAACAGAGTGGAGAACACAGCGCTCCCCTGTACTGGCCACTCCCATAGAACAGAATGGAGAGAACACAGCGCTCCCCTGTACTGGGAACTCCCATAGAACAGAATGGAGAACACAGCGCTCCCCTGTACTGGGAACTCCCATAGAACAGAATGGAGAACACAGCGCTCCCCTGTACTTGGAACTCCCATAGAACAGAATGGAGAACACAGTGCTCCCCTGTACTGGGAACTCCCATAGAACAGAATGGAGAACACAGCGCTCCCCTGTATCGGGAACTCCCATAGAACAGAATGGAGAACACAGCGCTCCCCTGTACCGGGAACTCCCATAGAACAGAATGGAGAACACAGCGCTCCCCTGTACCGGGAACTCCCATAGAGCAGAATGGAGAACACAGTGCTCCCTTGTACTGGGAACTCCCATAGAACAGAATGGAGAACACAGTGCTCCCCTGTACTGGGAACTCCCATAGAACAGAATGCAGAACACAGCGCTCCCCTGTACTGGGAACTCCCATAGAACAGAATGGAGAACACAGCGCTCCCCTGTACTGGGAACTCCCATAGAACAGAATGGAGAGAACACAGCGCTCCCCTGTACTGGGAACTCCCATAGAACAGAATGGAGAGAACACAGCGCTCCCCTGTACTGGGAACTCCCATAGAACAGAATGGAGAACACAGCGCTCCACTATACTGGGAACTCCCATAGAACAGAATGGAGAGTCAGGCGCATGTGCGACAGGATCTCCATTCTGAGCCAATACCTCCGGGGGACCATTCATGAGATAGGTGCGAGTCCCAGAGGTGAGACCTGTCCCCTTGTATTTTGGTTCTGCCTCTTTTATGTGATCACCAATCTCCGCAGGCGCTCAGGGGGGCTCAGTCGCTGCCGCTCTCCTGGCGGATGGCACCTTTGCGGTCAGAGCAGTGACCCGGGACGTCAGCAAACCTGCAGCTGTGAAGCTAAAGGAGGCCGGAGCGGAGGTGGTGGCTGGAGACCTGGACGATGAGAAGAGCCTGGAGGCCGCACTGACTGGAGTCTATGGAGCCTTTGTGGTCACCAACGCTCATGAAGGCTCCAACAAGGACAAAGAGGTTATACAGGTGAGTGAGGGAAAGAGGAGGCCACCAGGGTGCTAGGAACCATTGCAGATTTATGTTGAAATTCACAAGAATATTGGGGTGGGTCAAGGAACCCATGTTTGCCCCATTAGGGAATGTTCACATGTCGGACTCCCAAAACATGGCCTTCTTGGCTTGGCCAGACCCCAGAAAGGAAACCGCTTCCTATCATATAGCAGAATAGGAGGTATCGCTCCTTACAAGCGCCTGTATGGAGCCTGGAGGAGCCGAGGGATGATGTGAATGAGGAGTTCATTTGTGTTCCAGGGAAAACTGGTTGCAGATCTGTGTAAACGGCTGAATATGAAGCTTGTGGTCTACAGCGGCCTGGAAAACGTGAGGAAGATCACCGGGGGGGAAGCTCCCTGTGTCACACTTTGACAGTAAAGGCGAAGTGGAGGAGTATTTCCGACATATTGACTGTCCCATGATCAGCGTCCGACTGTCCTTCTATTATGAGAACCTGCTGCATGAATTCAGACCGCAGAGGAGCGAAGACGGCAACATGCTGCTTCTAGGTATAAAAATAAGAAAGTGTTCACAAAGGATGAATGTACAATGTACTATTACCAATATACTACTATAATACTGCTCCTATGTACAAGAATATAACTACTATAATACTGCTCCCTATGTACAAGAATATAACTACTATAATACTGCCCCCATGTACAAGAATATAACTAGTATAATACTGCTCCTTGTACAAGAATATAACTATAAAATTTACTGCCCCATGTAAAGATATAACTAGTATAATACTGCTCTATGTACAAGAATATAACTACTATTACTGCCCCATTTACAAAAATTTATAATATTATAATACTGCCCCTATGTTACAAGAATTAAAACTACTATAATACTGCTCCATGTACAAGAATATAAAATACTATAATACTGCTTCCTATGTCAAGAATATAACTACTTTAATACTGCCCTCTATGTACAAGAATATAACTACTATAATACTGCCCCCTATGTACAAGAATATAACTACTAAAATTACTGCCCCCTATGAAACAAGAAAATAACTACTATAATACTACCCCTTTATGTACAGGAATATAACTACTAAAATTACTGCCCCCTTGTACAATAATATAACTACTACAATACTGCTCCCTATGTACAAGAATATAACTACTATACTACTGCCCCCTATGTACAAGAATATAACTACTATAATACTGCCCTATGAAACAAGAATATAACTACTATTATACTGCCCCCTATGTACAAGAATATAACTACTACCGTGTTTCCCCCGATAGTAAGACAGCATCTTACATTCTTTTTACCCCCCAAAAGTCCCAGTATGTCTTACTTTCGGGGTATGTCTTATATAGGGCAGGTTTTAGGGCAGCTGTAGGCGGGTTTATAGGGCCAGTGTAGGACAGTATTTAGGGCCAGCTGGTAGGCAGAAAAACACTTTACCTGGCTCCCCGCTGCTCGGTCTCCCCGCCGGCCCCTCCTCGCTGCTCCCGTCTCCGCGCCAAGCCCCTCCTCGTGCTCGTCTCACCGCGCCACGCCACCTCCTCCTTCCGTCTCCGTGCGCCTCCTCGCTGCTCCGGCTCCGCGCGCTCACCCCGGCACAGGAAAGTTGACGTCATGGGCCGCGTACGTTTAAACTTTAGGGGTATGTCTTACATTAGGCGACCTCCCCAAGACACCGCTATGTCTTACTATCGGGGGTGTCTTACTAATCGGGGAAACACGGTATAATACTGCCCTCTATGTACAAGAATATAACTATAATACTGCCCCCTATGTGCAAAATTAACTCCCCTATTAAAATCTATAATACTCCCTATGTACAAGAATATAACTACTATAATACTGCCCTCTATGTAAAGAATAGAATTACTATATACTACTCCTATGTACAAGAATATAACTACTATTAATACTGCCCCTATGTAAAAGAATATAACACTTATTAAACTCCACCTATGTACAAGAATATAACTACTATAATACTGCTCCTATGTACAAGAATTTTAACTACTTTTAATACTGCCCTATGTACAAAAATATAACTACTATAATACTACCCTCTATGTACAAGAATATAACTACTATAATACTGCTCCTTTTTACAAGAATATAACTACTATAAAAACTGCCTTATGTACAAGAATAAAAACTATTTTAAAATTTACTGCTCTATGTACAAGAATATAACTACTATTAATACTGCTCCTATGACAAGAATAAAAACTACTATAATATTTCCCTCTATGTACAAGAATATAACTACTATAATCTGCCCCTATGTACAAGAATATAGCTACTATAATACTGCTCTATGTACAAGAATATAACTACTATAATATACTTCCTATGTACAAGAATATAACTACTATAATATTTCCCTCTTTTGTAAAAGAATATAACTACTATAATACGGCTCTATGTACAAGAATAAACTACTATAATACTACTCTATGTACAAGAATATAATCTACTATAATACTGCTCCTATGTACAAAGAATATAACTACTATAATACTGCCCCTATGTAAAAAGAATAAAACTAATATAAAACTACACACTAAGTACAAGAAAAAAACTACTATAATACTTCTACTATGTACAAGAAATAACTACTATAATTTACTGCCCCTATTACAAGAATATAATTACTATAATACTGTCCCCTATGTACAAGAAAAATAACTACTATAATACTGCCTCTATGACAAGAATATAAACTACTATAATACTGTCCTATGTACAAGAATATAACTACTATAATACTGCCTCTATGCACAAGAATATAACTACTATAATACTGCTCCTATGTAGAGAATACAACTACTATAACTGCCCTCTATGTACCAGAACTTGATACTATAACACTGGTTGCGGCAACAGTATTTATGTTTAGCTGGACCCAGATTGAGATGATTGTATGGAGCTGATCCTCCTTGTTAGACCCCCGATGCTGTCCCCTCCATGCACATATGGTTTCTGGGGATATCATAGTTTTGTTATATTATGAAGAGCAGTCTTTCTTGTTTTTATACCTATCACATGTTATTCCAGGCCTCCCGATGGGTGACGTTCCCCTGGACGGGATATCTGTGGCAGATCTAGGTCCTGCAGTCGTCTCCATTCTAAAATCTCCAGCAGGTTACATAGGAAGGAACATTGGGCTCAGCGCAGGGACGTTAACAGTGGAAGAATATGCCAAGATAATGTCCGCCATCACCAAGAAGAGCATCAAAGATGCCAAGGTGACCCAAAGGACACAAGACAGACTCCATATTCAAGAATGGGAAATAACCATTAAGGTTTATCGGAGACGTCACATACCAGTAGACATAGTGGAGACCAATCATATACCAGTAGATGTAGTAGAGACCAGTGACATATCAGTAGGAGTAGTAGAGACTAGTCATTTACCAGTAGAGGTGGTAGAGACCAGTCATGTACCAATAGAGACCACCCATATACCAGTAGAGGTGGTAGAGACCAGTCATATACCAGTAGAGGTGGTAGAGACCACCCATATACCAGTAGAGGTGGTAGAGACCAGTCATATACCAGTAGAGGTGGTAGAGACCACCCATATACCAGTAGAGGTGGTAGAGACCAGTCATATACCAGTAGAGCTGGTAGAGACCGGTCATACATCAGTAGAGGTGGTAGAGACCGGTCATACACCAGTAGAGGTGGTAGAGACCGGTCATAACCAGTAGAGGTGGTAGAGGGCCGGGCATAACCAGTAGAGGTTTGGGAGAGACCGGGTCATACACCAGTAGAGCTGGTAGAGACCGGTCATACATCAGTAGACGTTGTAGAGACCGGTCATACACCACTAGAGGGGGTAGAGACCGGTCATACACCAGTAGATGTGGTAGAGACCGGTCATACACCAGTAGAGGTGGTAGAGACCGGTCATAAACAGGTAGAGGTGGTAGAGACCGTTCATATACCAGTAGAGGTTGTAGATACCGGTCATATCCCAGTAGAGGTGGTAGAGACCGGTCATGTCCCAGTAGAGGTGGAGAGACCAGTCATATACCAGTAGAGGTGGTAGAGACCGGTCATTTACCAGTAGAGGTGGTAGAGACCGGTCATTTACCAGTAGAGGTGGTAGAGACCAGTCATTTACCAATAGAGACCACCCATATACCAGTAGAGGTGGTAGAGACCAGTCATATACCAGTAGAGGTGGTAGAGACCGGTCATACTCCAGTAGAGGTGGTAGAGACCGGTCATTTACAAGTAGAGGTGGTAGAGACCAGTCATTTACCAATAGAGACCACCCATATACCAGTAGAGGTGGTAGAGACCAGTCATACACCAGTAGAGGTGGTAGAGACCAGTCATACACCAGTAGAGGTAGGAGAGACCAGTCATACACCCAGCATATATCAGTCCAGTGATGCCACCACTCCCTTTCCTATACCCTCGTACCCTCCATCAGAATTTTTCTTCTCACCATCTTCTTCAGCTTCTTCCTGACCAGTATGAGGAGCGGGGCGGGGCGCACAGCATGGCCAACATGTTCCGATTCTACATGATGAGACCCGAGCGGGACGTGGAGCTCACCCACAACCTCAACCCCAAAGTCCGGACCTTCCAGCAATGGATGGAGGAGAACGAGGAGGCCTTCAGGGGCTAACGCCATCGCCGCCCATAATAAAACCTTCACACCGCGCTGCTTCCTTCACTGCTCTGGTTACAAGCGGCTTTATTTTTTGTATTTTTTTTTAGGTTTTATGTTTTTTTAAAATAATATTTTCATTTCGAAGTAAATCTGTAAACATTACAATTCTAGTAATCCGGTGTCTGATTCACTGGGATTCCCAGCATTCATCACAGCCAGGGCGGCCATTGTACCTCACATTGTTCACAGACCTGGGTTTACAGATTTCTCTTTTATGCAGCTCATGTTTAGGTTTGTTTGCTCATATAAATTATATAAAACATTCCTATAAAAAAAAAAAAAACCTGTCTGCCTGTATCAGATCACAGAACAATATTTTTTTTACTAATTAAAACCAGAGAATGATACAAATTATTTTCTTCTTCGTCGTGTTTATTTTATGACTAGATTTTTTTTTTTCTGTTGTATGTATATGATTATGGGGGCGGCCATCTTGCCTGAGCTGCTTTAACAGCTTTTAGAGAGATGCTTTACAGCAGCTTCATGGACATAGGAGCCTGTGAACAGGAGCAGACCCATTGACTTCTATAGGAGAGTGTTGTGGGCATGCTCTGTGACCTGGGAAGAAGTCAGTGTGCAGGGAGGGGGAGCTGTGACATCTCCTATGTGACTGATGGATCCTGTGTTATCTATACACATTGCTGTCACATGTCAGTATAATCCTGCCTGTGCTGATAATAAGGAGACTGCGGGGAAGTGATCTCTACAGAACAGGAAGTGTCAGACTATTGTGAATGCAGGATCCTGTGTTATCTATACACATTGCTGTCACCTCTCATTGTAATCCTGCCTGTGCTGATAATGAGGAGACTGCGGGGAAGTGATCTCTACAGAACAGGAAGTGTCAGACTATTGTGACTGGTGGATCCTGTGTTATCTATACACATTGGTGTCACCTTTCAGTGTAATCCTGCCTGTGCTGATAATGAGGAGACTGCGGGAAGTGATCTCTACAGAACAGGAAGTGTCAGCCTATTGTGACTGGTGGATCCTGTGTTAATCATACACTTTTTTATTGTTTTTTTTTTTTCTTACATAATAAAAGTCTCGGCCTTATGAACTAAAACTGTCTAACAGTAAGACAGGCCTTGTTATCCCATAGCAACTCAATTAGTAGATCATGCTGTGCTGAAAATAGGAGATGCGGGGGTGATCTCTACAGAACAAAAGTGTCAGACTATTGGACTGGGGACCTTGTTATCTACACTTTTTTTATTGTTTTTTTTCTTAATAATAAAAGTCGGGGCCTTTTTAAATAAAAACTGTTAACAAAAAGCGGGCCCTTCCCCCTGAACCCAATTGAGCTCATAGCGACCAATCAGAGTGTAAGAAATGAAAGCGGAGTTCTGATTGGTTGCTAAGGGCAACAGAACCAACCAATCAGCGCCCAGCCTTAATTTCTCACAATAATCTGGAAAAAAAAGGAAGGCTGAATGCTGATTGGTTGCTATGGGCTCGGATTGGTTGCTAGGAGCGCTGATTGGTTACTATGGGCTCGGATTGGTTGCTAGGAGCGCTGATTGGTTACTATGGGCTCGGATTGGTTGCTAGGAGCGCTGGTCGGTTGCTATGGGCTCTGGTTGCTAGGAGCGCTGATTGATTACTATGGGCTCAGATTGGTTGCTAGGAGCGCTGATTGGTTACTATGGGCTCGGATTGGTTGCTGTGGGCTCGGATTGGTTGCTAGGAGCGCTGATTGGTTGCTATGGGCTCGGATTGATTGCTAGGAGAGCTGATTGGTTACTATGGGCTCAGATTGGTTGCTGCGGGCTCGGATTGGTTGCCAGGAGCGCTGATTGGTTGCTATGGGCTCGGATTGGTTGCTAGGAGAGCTGATTGGTTACTATGGGCTCGGATTGGTTGCCAGGAGCGCTGATTGGTTGCTATGGGCTCGGATTGGTTGCTAGGAGCGCTGATTGGTTACTATGGGCAACAAAGACCTTTTTATTGTCAGACACTTATAAAGGCAATTACTCCAGAACTCTGGTACAATTTGTGCCACAAATAATGGCGTCCGTGCTTTACACCACATTCATGATGTGTTTTCGACAGCTTCTGGAAGACACTTCTCCTCGTGTGACAAAAGGGCGTGGCCACTTTAAAAGGGGCGTGCTTTAGTGTGCTGCACAATGGTGAACGCCAAGAAAAGTGCCAACATTTTTATGCCTGGTAACTGAATTGCCCCATTTCACTATTTGCACTAGGGCCTAGAAGTTATTTGCAGGACATGTCAATTCTCCCCCAATCATATGTGCGGGGTGACGATGTGTGATCCATTGCTCTCTATGAGAGCTATGAATGACTGTAGTTGTGACGCGCATTTCGCCGCATGTAAAGGGCAATACGCTGCGAAATACGTGGCAATTTAAGCCGTGTGAACATAGCCTAAAAGTTTTTCAAAACCGAAAACCGTCCACCCTAACGCCCCACGGCGCAAGGTTGCCTGCCCCAAATGTCTTCTGCCTAAATTAGATCTTACCCATGGAAGGTGGGGCTGCCCTGACTCTCAATTGTTCTGGACAAAATGACACGCCATTCTGGGACAAAAGCGGGGTATTCCCTGCCCCCTCACACCAAAGATACTCCTGTTCCACGACTTCTCAGACATAGACAGGTTATTACGGTCGTGTGGATACCTAATATATGTAGGTTTTTTTTGTGTGTGTAATATATGCACAATTACTTTTTATTAAATATTTATTTTTATTTTATTTATTTTTTTATTCATTTTTTTACACTTTTTTTTTCTGTTTTTTACAATCCCATGAAGGGAGAACTGTTTTACATTTTTTTTTTTTACGCTTAGTAATGTATTAGCATATTCATATATGCTAATACATTATAATCTGTGTCAGTCTGACACAGGCAGTGATCAGGGCAGCTCACAGTCTGCCCTGATCACTGGCTTCTTACACAGACAGCCCTGGGGCTACTCTAGGTCCCCAGGGCTGACTGTGCAGCCGTTCCCTGGGCTCTGTCGGGTCACCAGGCGTTCCGATCACCCGACAGAACAGGGAAACCCTTTGATTGCGCTGCGGGTAACGCACCGCCGCAATCAAAGGGTTAAAGCATCGGGGAGCGAAGGTTTCCTCTGCTGCCCGGTGCTTGCAGGAGCTGCGCTGGGAACATGGCTGTGTAGTACAGCCCCAATCTCGGCGCTGCTGTGGCGCCTGGAGCCGCAAACTCCGATGTCTGCAGCGACGCCAAAAGACATCGCTGTAGACGTACGACCTGAAATATATAAACACGTTTATAAAAAAACCCCAAAAAACGGAAACCGTGCAGTGGGGACAAGCCTTAAAGATCACAGGTTATTTATTTTGCTTGATGAACTCCATACCCCCCACCACCACCACCCGCACGCAATTTTTCCCGTTCCCTACCACAGATAATGTTTTTGGCTCCCCTATACAGTATATGGTGCATTCAGTTGTTAAGCACAAATGAATGGGATGAAGCTGCCCCCGGTTTGGAGTGAAGGTGTGTCCTCCATTTACCTGCGGGGTAAAAGTGGGTGCGGCCAGAATCTACTCCAAACAAATTCAATCCCTTGTATTCTGTTCCTCGGTGCTGAGTCACGCTGGCGAGGCTGCTGCCAGGGTACAAAAGCAGCGCTGTCTACACCCCCTTCACTTCCTGACGTCTTCCAGAGCTGCACCGACCCTCATGGCTGCAAAGAAGATTATAACCGTGTTCGGAGCCACAGGTGAGTGCAGGTCACAGTGCAGCAGCCACACGGGCGACTCTCCTGCCAGGGACCCCTGTGCAAAGAGGGCCAGGCTGCGGGGGTATCTATGGGGGGCACAGAGGTTGCAGTTACATCTGGATCCTGGTGTCTTATATCAGCGGCTGGCGGTGCTAGCAATATCACGTGAGAGCTGGGGGTCCGGATGCACATACTCCGGAGCATTGAGCTGCACATTCAGGCGTGAACATGGCCGCACCATGGGTGTAACTATAGCTCCAGCAGCCATAGCTATGGGGCCCAGAGGTCGAAGGGGCCCAATCCGGTGCAAGAACATTGTTCCTTTTAGTAGGTAACAAGTATTTGGTGCCTTTTTACTCTCCGGCTCTGCTATGCGGCTTCCCTGATATATGGCGGTATTATTTATACCTTTTAATTATTGCTACTTAGGTTGCTGTTTCAGTTTCCTGTCATTAGGTGCTGGGGCCCTTCTCATTTGGCCCCATGAGTCCTAGTTCTGCCCCTGGGCTGCGCTGAGACCCTGTTGTAGCTGGTTATTCAAGAGTTAATCTTGCAGGAAGTCAGTTGAATTGCAAATATGGATTTGGAAAGGGGCTGGAGGGAGAAAGGGGCGGTTTGTTGTTATAACCAGACAAACTTCTAGTAGTCTCAGGTCTTGCAGGGACACAAGTCTGCGGCGCTCCCCTTTTTCTACTTAAAATTTAAAGGTATATCTTTTGCTCCCAGGGTCCTAATTTTATTTATTTTTTCTTTATAAATTCTACTCCTTGTTCCAGCGCCGCTTCCCTCTGATCGTCCGAGTGCACTCCAACCAGCGGCTGCAGCGGTGTCGTCCTCATTTGGAAGTAGAGGAATGAAATCAGAAGATTGGAGGGAAGCAGCGCAGGGACCGGAGTGAGGTGAGTAAGTTTTTACATTTCTTTGTTTTTCATTATTGGGGCTCCAAGAGCATTAAATAAATTTATACAGATACAGCTGAACCCAGCAGTTTCCCTCCCCTCTATATAAAGCCCCATCTGCAGGTTTTTCCCTCCCCTCTATATAAAGCCCCATCTGCAGGTTTTTCCCTCCCCTCTATATAAAGCCCCATCTGCAGGTTTTTCCCTCCCTCTATATAAAGCCCCATCTGCAGGTTTTTCCCTCCCCTCTATATAAAGCCCCATCTGCAGGTTTTTCCCTCCCCTCTATATAAAGCCCCATCTGCAGGTTTTTCCCTCCCCTCTATATAAAGCCCCATCTGCAGGTTTTTCCCTCCTATAAAGCCCATCTACAGGTTTTTCCCTCCCCTCATATAAAGCCCATCTGCAGGTTTTTCCCTCACCCTCTATAATAAAGCCCATCTGCAGGTTTTTCTACCCCCCCCCTCCTCATATAAAGCCCCATCTGCAGGTTTCCTCCCCTTCCCTCTATATAAAAGCCCCATCTGCAGGTTTTTCTCTCTGACATGAAATCAGAAAAACCTTCCCCGTTTTAGATAAATTAGGAACCAAAATTATTTCTATTTGCCAAATGCAGAATAATGAGAGGGAGAATTCTGAAGGCATTTTTATTTTCTTTCTGCAAAGTCAGCAGTTTCCTCCATTTCATTAGTATTTGGTGGCTTTGCCCTTAAACTGTAGGACTTGGGTCAAACGTTCTGGATCCTTCCACAAGCTTCTCACAATAGTTGGTAGGAATTTTGGCCCCTTCCTCCTGACAGAACTGGTGTAACTGAGCCATGTTTGGGGGTCTCTTGCTCGCTCCGGCCTTTTCAGCTTTGCCCATAAATTTTCAATAGGATTGAGATCAGGACTTTGTGATGGCCGCTCCAGAACATGGACTTGGTTCTCCTTAAGCCACTTTGTAACCAGTTTGGCCGTAGCTTCGGGTCATTGTCCATTTGGAAGACCCATTTCCGCCCAAGCTTTAACTTCCTGGCTGATGTCTTGAGATGTTGCTTCAGTATTGCCACATAATCTTCTTTCCTCATGATGCCATCTATTTTGTGAAGTGCACCAGTCCCTCCTGCAGCAAAACAACCCCACAACATGATGCTGCCACCCCTGTGTTTCACAGTTGAGGTGGTGTTCTTAGGCTTCCAAGCTTCTGCCTTTTTTCCTCCAAACGTAACAATGGTCATTATGGCCAAACAATTCAATATTAGTTTTGTCAGACCTCAGGACATGTCTCCAAAAACGTAGGTCTTTGTTCCTGTGCATTTGCAAACATTAATCTGGCTTTTTTATGTGTCTTTTGGAGTAATGGATTCTTCCAGCAGAGCGGCCTTTCAGCCCATGCTGATACAGTCGTTTCACTGCGGATAATGACACAATCTTACCAGCTTCCGCCAGCATCTTCACAAGGTCTTTTGCTTTTGTTCTTGGGTTGATATGCACATGTCGGACCAAAGCACGTTCATCTCTGAGACACAGAACCCGTCTCCTTCCTGAGCGGTATGATGGCTGCACATTCCCATCTTGTTTGTACTTGTGTATAATTGTTTGTACAGATGAACGAGGCTCCTTCAGGTATCTGGAAATTGCCCCCAAGAATGATCCAGACTTGAGCAAGTCCACAATTCTCTTCCTGATATCTTGGCTGATTTCTTTAGACTTTCCCATGATGTTACACACAGAAGCAGTGGGTTTCTGGTGTGAATTAAAATACATCCACAGCTGTGTCTCTAATTCAGATGTTGCCAATAAACCAATCAGAAGCTTCCAAAGACCTGACCTCATCATATGTGCGGTCCCAATTTGTTTAAATGCAGAATAATCCATGTGTATTGAAACTGCTGAATTTGCAGAAAGTAATAAAAACGCCTTAAAAATTATCCCTCTCATTATTCTGTTATTTGGCAAAGATATATAATTTTGGTTCCTTATTGACCTAAATGGTTTAGGTTTATTCTGATTTCATGTAACAACCCCTTTAAGAGTATCTATGGGGGCTCGTGTCACCCACTCTAATCCTCAGATTCTGAGGCAGAGATGGGTAAAGCATTGTGTAATTCTTGGCCGGAGCCATGTTGTGGTAGAGCTTGGGTGCAACTTTAGCCATAGCAGCATCTTTGTGGCTATGGCTGCTACTCGGCTGGTAATAAACTCGCACCTTTTCGTCAGATGCATGGTTCAGGAGACTCCCAACCTATACATCTAAAAAAAGGCGGGGGGGAGGGGGGCACCAGTGGAGTTGACGGCTTGCGGGGGGGGGGGGGGCACTAGTGGGGATCGTCAATCTATATCCTTGGGGGGTCATCATTGACTGTGGGCAGGGAGGTGCCCATATACTTTGCACTAATAGTGTTGATGGGTAAGAGGAGTCTGGCTGGAGGACCGATTACTGATTCCAGGTCAAATGGGGTGACCTCCTCCTATTCCGGATTTTCAGGCAGTTCTGTGCTGGACTATTGGAAGCAAACTCAAAATAATTGCTTAATCTTTGACCCCCTATAGGTCTATATATCATGCCTAGCGATTTCCCCTCTCATGGGCTCATATCCTTCCATTTCAGGGGCTCAGGGGGGCTCGGTCGCCAATGCCCTTCTTAAGGAAAGCACCTTTGCGGTCAGAGCAGTGACCCGGGACGTCTGCAAACCTGCAGCCGTGAAGCTGAAGGAGGCCGGAGCCGAGGTGGTGGCTGGAGACCTGGACAATGAGAAGAGCCTGGAGGCCGCACTGACTGGAGCCCATGGAGCCTTCGTGGTCACCAACTTCTGGGATCACTTCAGTAAGGAGAAGGAGGTGAAGCAGGTGAGACCACACGCTGGACTCCTGTCCAACCTGAGGCATCATTCAGGGGTGTGACTTGAGTTCCAGGGGCCCCAATGCAAAATGAGATGGGGCCCACTGCCTAAAGCTAGAACCACAGCATAAGTGCAATGATAAGAGGTGTGTATAGCACCGCCATATATGAGGGAAGCCACATAGTAGAGTCAGAGAGCAGGACGACATCAACTACTTGTTCCCTACAAAGAGGACCCATGTTCTTGTGCCTGAGTGTGGCCTCTGTTGGCGTCGCTGGGGCTGTGACTATAGTTGCCCATGGTAGTAGTGGCCCTTGCAGGGCAGCTTCTTTCTGCACCAGGAGACAAATAATGGGTCGGCTGGGAAGGAGATTTTTGGGTGAACTAGTTGGCAGGTCAATATCTATAGATGGAACTTGTTCCAGCGCCACTTCTCTCTGATCTTCTGAGTTCACTCCAATCAGCTTCCAATCCAAGGGTTGGATTTCAATCCAACCCTTCACTGCTCTACACCTCCAGGGATTGTTAGAGTAACCCCTTCACTGCTCTAGACCACCAAGGATCCTTACATTAACCCCTTTACTGCTCTAGACCACCAGGGATTCTTACACTATAATTATGCCCAGACTGCTGTGAAGAGCCAAGACCCTGACCTCCTTTTTTACTCCTGTAAACATGACCAGTATTTTATGGTGTAAAAGATGGCAATTCTATATGGGGCCCTTGGTGGGACCCATGGTGGTGGCCCTTGCAGGGCAGCTTCTTTCTGCACCAGGAGACAAATAATGGGTCGGCTGGAAGGAGATTTTTGGGTGAACTAGTCGGCACCGTAGGTCAATATCTATAGATGGAACATGTTCTTGGGGTGTCGGATGAGTGACCCATTATCTTCCATACCTCCACTATGTATTGCCCATAGCAGGGGTGTCAGACTAATTTTCACCGAGGCCTACATCAGCAATATGGTTAGCCTCAAAGGGCCGTAAAGTACAATATGGCCGATAATACAACAAGATGACCTTAAAGGGAATCTATTGCCACATTTTTTTTTCTTTTACTAATTGAAACCAGACACTGATAGAAATTATTTCCTTCTTAGCCTTTATTTCTGGCTTTTTAATAAATTTTTTTTTTTTTTTTGTGCGGCCATCTTGCCTGAGCTGCTTTTAACAGCATTTAGAGATATTCTTTACAGCAGCTTCATGGACATAGGAGCTTGTGAACAGGAGCTGATCCATTGACTTCTATAGGAGAGTGTTGTGAGCATGCTCTGTGACCTGGGAAGAAGTCAGTGTGCAGGGAGGGGGAGCTGTGACATCTCCTATGAATGATGGATCTTTTGTTATCTATACACATTGGTGTCACCTCTCAGTGTAATCCTGCCTGTACTGATAATGAGACTGTGGGGAAGTGATCTCTACAGAACAGGAAGTGTCAGACTATTGTGAATGTATAGATAACACAGACTATTGTGAATGTTGGATTCTAACACCTTCTGTTCTGTAGAGATCACTTCCCCGCAGTCTCCTCATTATCAGCACAGACAGATTACACTGACAGGTGACCCCAATGTGTATAGATAACACAGGATCCAGCATTCACAATAGTCTGACACTTCCTGTTCTGTAGAGATCACTTCCTCACAGTCTCCTCATTATCAGCACAGACTGGATTACACTGAGGGGTGAAACCAATGTGAATTAATAACACATAATCCACCACATTAGTGTCACCTTCAGGGTAAATCTACCTGTGCTGATAATGAGGAGACTGCAGGGAAGTGATCCCTACAGAACAGGAAGTGTCAGACTAGTATTAGGCCTAGTGGCCAAAGTGAGAACTGCAGGATTGAAAAAAAAAATAAAAAATATAAAAATATATATATATATATATATAATTATATTTATTATTAATACTGATATGGGAAATTAAAAATAACATCATCAAAAATGCATTTAAAAAATGTGTTTAACATAAAAAACATGAGTTACCAATGAGTTGCTTTCAGATGACAAGAATCCCTTTTGGGTTGTATCATATCCAGCCCCTTCCACCTCTCGAGCACTGAGGTTGGCGGGTCCCTGGGTAGGGCTGCCTGAGTGATGTGAATATGGTGCCCTCGTCCTGTGCTGGCACCAACGCCTCTGCCAAGCCCCGGCCGAGTCCTTTCGGGAAGGTGGAAGTGGGGACCAGATTCGGCCCATGGGTCTTTAGTTTGTCATATGGTCATTGGCTTGGGATTACAGAAGACCTTATTGTGTTACAGGGAAAGGTTATTGCAGACCTGTGCAAACGCCTGGGCCTGCAGCAGGTGGTCTACAGCGGACTGGAGGATGTTGACGAGATGACCGGGGGGAAGCTGAAGGTTCTGCATTTCGATGGTAAAGGGGTAGTGGAGAAATATTTCCGTGAGATCTCCTGCCCCATGACCAGCGTCCGACTCGCCTTCTACTATGAGAATTTCTTAACTGCTTGCAAACCCCAGAAATCGAAGTGCGGCAAGAGCTACGACTTGGGTGAGACCTCAGCAGATGTATCAGATCCTAAGATCCCTTTTTTTGGCCACCACAACCAATCGGAGCTCCGGAACGGAGGCCTGTTATTGGCTCCATAGATGTGATCTATCCTCTCGGTGATCCATCCTTTCTTCTCGTTGCAGCTCTTCCCATGTGTGATGTTCCCATGGATGGGATCTCTGTGGCGGATCTGGGTCCGATAGTTCTCAACATCCTGAAGAACCCGAAGGAATATATAGGGAAAGACATCGGACTCAGCGCGGAGAAGCTAACGGTGGCGCAATATGCAGCCATAATGTCCAAAGTGTCTGGCAAGACCATCAACGATGCCAAGGTGAGGACATCACCCCTCATCCCCCCCGGGGATGGGGGTTTAAGGGTTTTTTGGCCATAAAAAGGGGTGGAAAATCCTTAATTTTTTTTGGGGGGGGGGGTAAAAAAAAAAAAAAAAAAAAAAAAAAAAAAAAAAAAAAAAAAAAAAAAAAAAAAAATAAAAAAAAACAAAAAAAAAAAAAAAAAAAAAAAAAAAGGGGAAAGCGCATAGTGGAGATAGGGTTGTATAGTCATGGAACCATAAAATGCGACATCCGTTCAATTTTTATTGGTAGTGCCGTGGAAATTTTTTCTTAGGTATTTTAATATATATATATATATATATAGCGTGTGTATATGTATATTTAATTTTTTGGGGGCGGGAGGAAAAAAATAGCAATTCAGGCCTTTTACCATATGGTAAATATACTGTGATACCATTCTATGGGTCAGTATGATAAAGGCAGTACCCTGATACTGTATGTTCTTGTGTGTGGTGTGTGTGTGTGTGTGTTTTTTTTTTTTGTTTTTTTTTTACTTTAAGAGTATGTTCACAAGATGTAATTATGGGGGGTTTCTCGTCGCGTAATTGTGCTGCAATGGGCCCGAAATGCGCGCCGTAATTATGGTAATTCATATGAGAGCTATGAATTATGCCTGTCACGTCACTTCTTCCCTAACACAACAAAAACTCTTTACATAAAAATGTTGTCTCCATATTCTAAGGTTAAGTCTACACGGCACTGGCCAAAAAATCATTGTAAATCAAATCCTAAAACCGGTTTTTGTTTTTTTTTTTGTTTTTTTAGTCCAGTGCATGTAAAAAAAAAACTGGCTCAAGAATGGCCGTTTTTTAAATGAATTTTGTGTTTTTCTGTGGATTTGCACAAAAAAAAAACCCCCACCAAAAACTGCTCAGCGCTTTACATAGACATCAGTAGTAAATTTTCTGCCCGGTTCTGTCGTTTTCTGCAACGTCACAAAAAAAGAGCAGAAAAGAAGACATTCTGTGGCGACAACAGAAGGTCTTTACTGTTAGGCCATGTTCACACGGCTTAAAATGGGCCGTATTTCGGTCCGTAATTACGCGCCGGAGTGCGCCAATTACGGGCTGAAAACGTCCCGGTCATTACGGTAATCCACAGTTCTCATAGAGAACTATAGATTGTCTCCTCTCCCCGCTCGGCGATTCCGCCGCGGGGGGAGATAAGTGACTGGTCATTTTCTAGTGGTGTATACACGCCACTAGTAATGATAGTCTATGGGCCGGCGGGTGCCGGCCCCACGCTCCTGCCCCCGATCTCGCCCCCGTCCACACGGCGTAATTGCGGGGCGTAATTACGTCCCGCAGTTAAGCCGTGTGAACAAAGCCTAAGGGCTCGTCCCCAAGATGAGGGTTATTTGTCGGTTTGCGGCTTCACAAACTGACATTTAACACTCCCCCATAGACTTTAATGGAAAATCCGTGCAGCAGTCCACATTGCACAGATTTTCCACCGGACGTTTTTTTTTTTTTTTTTTTTTTTTACACCGCCGGCGTTCCAAAAATCTCAGAACATGTCCATTCTTCCACCCGGTTTTCGGGCAGAACATGAACATGTGGGTGCGAAGGGGGAACGGCTTGAATCCGCAAACTGCAGACAAAAGCCGCCACCTGCGTGCCAGAAACAGAGCAAATACTGGTCGGCATTTCCAACTGGTATTTGGTCTGTGCCGTGTAATCACAGCCTTTAAAGTCTATGGGACCGGTTTTCAGTCGTGTTTTTTTTTTTTTTTCCCCCCAGCATTTTAAAAAACGATAAGCACTGAAAAAAATGTCCATTTTGTGGGCAGTGGAGACCGAGCCGCAGACCTATAACCTTATTATTTTTCTGTTGGCAGATCTAAATGAGGGCTTTTTTTTGTATTGGGCAACAAGTATGAACGGGGCTGCGTGTGGCGTCTTTTTAGCCAAAAACTGGCGCACCCCGGTTCACTATATTTGTAACCAGGCGCACTCCAATATCAGGTGAATTATGCGGCGCCCGAAGCAGTTAGTAATGCGTCTGATTTCGGGGGGCGAGCTGGAGGCGTCGCACTACAACTGTATGAAGCTGCACATTTATAGCCTCAGTACAGCAAACCCAGGCGCATTACTGCTGGAACAGGTAGAGCACTTTAAAAGTTGTTTACCTGAGCCTGAAGTGTCGCTTTGTAGCTAGAAAGCGCAAAATCTATTACCCGCAGTGGAACAGGTTCAGAGATTTAGGCGCAGTCTACGCTACTGATGTGCGGAAAATATGGTGCCCGGGCGCCAAAAATCATACACGTCGCCCTAAGTTTTTCTTGACACCATTTTAGGGCACATAAGAGTTTTTGATCACTTTCTATAATATTTTTTGAGGAAGAAAACTGGTAAATGTTTTTTTTTTTTTTTCTCTCTTCACTATGTGAGGGTGATAATTTGGTAGCTTGGGATGTGACAGCTACAAATATACCAATTATGTCAGAGCCATCTTAGCAGCATTATGGGCCCCAGGGCATAACCGTCCACCAGGCCATGCTTCTAGCCACCCCCAAACATGACACCACATGAGGCCATGCCTCTAACCTCCCCTAACCACACATAGATCATCACATCACAAACCGCTGATGTCTTGTAGGAAGCCTGCAGTCTACAAAAAGAATTGGCAGTGCAGGGAGCCAATGGCTCCCTGTTCCACCATGGTTATTAACTGTTTGCATGTCCTAGGGGTACACCGCTGAATAAGCACCGCCGACCCAGGGCATATGTCCTGGATTCCTAGGGCAAACAATCACCACTTTGGGCCCCACAAGTATAGGGGCCCCATGTAAAAGATGGCCCTGAATTATGTATAGGTTTTGGTCCATAGCTTTGTGCTGACCCTTTCTTACCTCTCTAGATATCCTTTGACTTTCTGATACAGAGCTCCAGATCCCCTGCATAGTTATAAGTAAGAGATAACATGCTGACTACCTGCAGCCACCACTAGGGGGAGCTCCCTGCAGACAGTGTTAGCATTGAGTTCAGTGTAGAATTAGTATGCAGACAGCTCTTCAGCTCCCTCTAGCTGTGCCTGTATGCAATGTTTTAAATCTATGACTAGGCAGGGGATTTGGAGCTCTGTATCAGTTGCCAACCAGAAATAATTAAACAGGATTTTCAAGAACTCGTCGTAAGAGGCCGACTAGAGGGCTCGGGGGAGGGGGGGGGTTTATGTTCTTTAATAATTTTTCGCTCTTCTACTTGTCTCAGATTCCTCCTGACGTTTACGAGAAGTTGCCCTTCCCGGGGGCGGAGGAGATGGCCAACATGTTCAGGTTTTACATGATGATCCCCGACCGGGACATGGCGCTCACCCACAAGCTGAACCAAACACCAAGCGATTCCAGCAGTGGCTGGAGGAGAACAAGGAGGCCTTCATCAAGACCTTGTAAATGGGGAACAAGACTTTTTTTAACAATTTTTTTGTTACAAATAAAATTCTTTAAGACAATGTATGTGTGTTTTTTATTATGACTCGTAGGCAGTGGTCACCAGATCCCCGCGGGGCCGGCACCATCCATCATTATGTATTACATATGTGTAATATGTCATTAGTCCCGTATCCAGAGAATAGGAAAATCGGTGGTAGAGACCAGTCATATACCAGTAGATGTAGTAGAGACCAGTCATACACCAGTAGAGGTGGTAGAGACCGGTCATACACCGGTAGAGGTGGTAGAGACTGGTCATACACCAGTAGAGGTGGTAGAGACCGGTCATACACCAGTAGAGGTAGTAGAGACCGGTCATATACCAGTAGAGGTGGTAGAGACCGGTCATATACCAGTAGAGGTGGTAGAGACCGGTCATGTCCCAGTAGAGGTGGTAGAGACCGGTCATATACCAGTAGAGGTGGTAGAGACCAGTCATATACCAGTAGAGTTGGTAGAGACCAGTCATACACCAGTAGAGGTGGTAGAGACCGGTCATACACTGGTAGAGACCAGTCATACACCAGTAGAGGTGGTAGAGACCAGTCATACACCGGTAGAGGTGGTAGAGACCGGTCATACACCGGTAGAGGTGGTAGAGACCGGTCATACACCAGTAGAAGTGGTAGAGACCAGTCATACACCGGTAGAGGTGGTAGAGACCGGTCATACACCGGTAGAGGTGGTAGAGACTGGTCATACACCAGTAGAGGTGGTAGGGACCGGTCATATACCAGTAGAGGTGGTAGAGACTGGTCATACACCGGTAGAGGTGGTAGAGACTGGTCATAAACCCAGCATATATCAGTATTGTCCAGTGATGCCACCACTCCCTTTCCCTCACCCCTGTAGCCTCCATTATAATTTTTCTTCTCACCATCTTCTTCAGCTTCTTCCTGACCAGTATGAGGAGCGGGGCGGGGCGCACAGCATGGCCAACATGTTCCGATTCTACATGATGAGACCCGAGCGGGACGTGGAGCTCACCCACAACCTCAACCCCAAAGTCCGGACCTTCCAGCAATGGATGGAGGAGAACGAGGAGACCTTCAGGGGCTAACGCCATCGCCGCCCATAATAAAACCTTCACACCGCGCTGCTTCCTTCACTGCTCTGGTTACAAGCGGCTTTATTTTATTTTTTTTTTATTTAGGCTTTTTGTTTTTTTTTCAATAATATTTTCATTTTGAAGTATCCCTCAAAACATTACAATTCCTGTAATCTGGTGTCTGATTCGCTGGGATTTCCCAGCATTTGTCACAGTCAGGACGCCCTCGTATCTCTCGTTGTTCACAGACCTGGGTTTACAGATTTCTCTTTTATGCAGCGAATATTTAGGTTCGTTTGCTCATAAAAATGATATAAAAAATTCCTATAAATTTTTTTTTAACACAGAACAATTTTTTTTTTTTTTTACTAATTAAAACCATAGAAATTAATACAAATTACTCTTCTTCGTCGTTTTTATTTTCTGATTGTAGATTTTTTTATTTCTGTTTTCTGCATTTGATTATGGCGGCGGCCATCTTGCCTGAGATGTTTTAGCAGCCTTTAGAGAGATGCTTTACAGCAGCTTCATGGACAAGGAGCCTGTGAACAGGAAAGCAGAACCCATTGATTTCCCTATAGGAGAGTGTTGTGAGCATGCTCTGTGACCTGGAAAGAAGTCAGTGCGCCAGGGAGGGGGAGCGTGACATCTCCTTGAATGAGATGGGATCTGTGTTATTCTATAAAACCATTGGTGTCACCTCTTCAGTGTAATCCTGCCTGTGCTGATAATGAGGAGACTCCGGGGAAGTGATCTCTACAGAACAGGAAGTGTCAGACTATAGTGAATGGTGGATCCTCTGTTATTTATACACTTTTTATAGTTTTTTTCTTACATAATAAAAGACTGGGGCTTATTAATCAAAATTGTCTAACAGTAAGGCTGTCCTTGTTGCCCATAGCAACCAATCAGAGCTTAGCTTTAATTTTTCTAGAGTGTAAGAAATGAAAGCGGAGTTCTGATTGGTTGCTAAGGGCAACAGAGCCAACCAATCAGAGCTCAGCCTTAATTTCTCATAATAATCTGGAAAAAAAAGGAAAACTGAATGCTGAGTGGTTGTTATGGACTTGGACTGGTTGCTAGGAGTGGTGATTGGTTTCTATTAGCTCTGATTGATTGCTATGGGCTCTGCTTGGTTGCTATTGGTTCTGATTGGTTGCTATAGGCTCTGATTGGTTGCTATGAGCTCTGATTGGTTGCTATGGGCTCTGATTGGTTGCTATGGGCTCGGATTGGTTGCTAGGAATGCTGATTTGTTGCTATGGGCTCGGATTGGTTGCTATGGGCTCTGATCAGTTGCTATAGGCTAGGATTGGTTGCTAGGAGCGCTGATTGGTTGCTATGAGCGCTGACTGGTTGCTATGGGATCTGATTGGTTGCTATGGGCTTGTATTGGTTGCTATGAGCACTGATTGGTTGCTATGGGCTCTGACTGGTTGCTATGGGATCTGATTGGTTGCTATGGGCTCTGATTGGTTGCTATGAGTTCGGATTGGTTGCTATGGGCTCTGATTGGTTGCTATGAGCTCTGATTGGTTGCTATGGGCTACAAAGACTTTTTTTATTGTCAGACATTTGTTAAGGCAATTACTCCAGAATTCTGGCACAATTTGTAACAGAAATAATGGCGTCCGTACTTTACACCACATTCATGATGTGTTTTGAACCGCTTCTGGAAGACACTTCTCCTCATCTGACAAAAGGGCGTGGTGTCTTTTTTTTTTTTTTTTGTAAACATAATTTTTATTAAATTTTACAATAACAAAAAGAGGTGTCTTTAAAAGGGGCGTAGTTTATTGTGCTGCACAATGCGGCACGCCAAGAAAAGTGCCAAAATTTTTATGCCGCAATTAGTGACAATAAGTAGGCCAACTAATAGACGGTGTAAACCTGCGCCTGATACACAAGCACTACGGTACATGTGACACTGTGTGAGGCTTGTCTACTGCAGTATACATATAGAACAAGCGATTACGTTACTGAATGCTCTAGACCTTTATCGGGAATAAAAAATACTGTAAAGAAAATGATAAAATTTAAAATAATAAAAAAAAAAACAAAAAAACTTTTTCTCATCCTATGAAAAAATAATCAAAAATTAACATAATCGGTTTTACTGCATCCATAAAAGTCCAATTTAATAAAACATCACGTTGTTTATCTTGCACAGTGAACGTTTTACCAAGAAAAAAAAAGAAAAAAAATCCAGCGTCAAAATCAAGATCAAAAAGTCACACAAACCCCAAACTGGGACCAATAGAAAAAAAATAAACTTCACTGCACAAGACAATCCCAAAGCTGCTAGGCTATGTTCACATGGGGTCATTGCGGGGGCTACAGTACGCCAGGTGCTTTGGGAGTCGCGCTGATTGGCGTGTACTCCAGCAGCTTGGGGCGGGGGGGAGGCTGGCAGTCCCATAGACATTCATTGCTCGCGACGCGTATTCGCCGCAAGTAATTGATATACCCCTTATCTCCCTGCACGTACAATACGATCGTATTGTCCGCCCGGGGAGAGGAGCCGTAATCCATAGTTCTCTATGAGAACTATGGATTGCTGGAATTTCAGCCCGCATCTCGCTCGTATTAGAGCGCAAATACGACGCGAAATGCGCACCGAAATTCCACCGTGTGAACATAGCCCTAAAGAAACAAGTTACTGGGCTCATTAGATGGTGACACGAAGATTTTATTTTTTTTAAACACAACAGAAGCTATATAAATTTGGTATCGCCAGAACGGTACAGATCCACAGAATAAGGGCGCGTCCCCACGGCACAGAGCAAACAACGGTCGGATTATCCGACCGGTATTTGAACGGTTTTCGGGCCGTACACACGGCCGCAGGGCGAGCGGAGAAAAGCCCTCCCCTTTCCCATTGACTTGTTTATATTCCGCCTGAAAACCGGGGCATAAGAATGGACATGTTCTAAGTTTTTCGGAGCACCGGCGGTATAAGGGTATGTTCACACGGGCAAATTTCAGCGCGCATTTCGCGTCGTATTTGTGCTTTAATATAGAGAACTATGGATTACGCCTCCTCTCCCCGTGCGTACAATACGATCATGCAGTACGGGCAGGAGATAAGTGACAGGTCAATTACTTGCGGTGAAAACGTGCCTCAAGCAATGAATGGCAATGGGGCCAGCGGGCTGCCGACCCCCCCCCCCCCTCGCGCCGCAGGAGTTCACATGGAGTAATTGCAGGGCGTACTGTATGGCACGCAATTACATCAGGTGTTCGAGAGATCGGTGCTCACTCCTGCAACGTGGGGGTGGGGAGGCCCCATAGACATGCATTACTCGCGCCGCGTAAGCGCCTTGAATAAATGACATGTCACTTGTCTCCCCGCGCGGCGTATTGTACACCCGGGGAGAGGAGGCGTAATCCATAGCTCACTATGAGAGCTAAGGATTATCGTAATGATTGGGGCGCATTCCGCTCGTAATAGAGCGCAGTACGCTCTCAATATGTGGCGAAATGCGTCCCAAAAAAGCCGTGTGAACATAGCCTTAGTGCGAGCTCCCAAAATTACCCGGCGTAATTGCGGCTGTACTGTACACGCCCCGCAATTACGCCATGTGAACATAGCCGTTCACACGGGTTATTGTGGCGCGTATTATACGCCGATACAATCGGATCGTACGTGCAGCGAGACGAGGCGTAATCCATAGTTCTCTATGAGAGCTATAAATTACTGTAATTGCGGCGCACATCTCGCCGTGTATAAAGTGCAATACATGGCGAAATGCGCACCCGTTCACTTCCTGACGTCTTCCAGAGCTGCACCGACCCTCATGGCTGCAAAGAAAATTATCACCGTGTTCGGAGCCACAGGTGAGAGCAGGTCACAGTGCAGCAGCCACACGGGCAACTATCCTGCCGGTGCACAGAGGGCCAGGCGGCGGGGGTATCCAGGGGGGGGGCACAGAGGTTGTAGTTACATCTGGATCCTGGTGTCTTATATCAGCGGCTGGCGGTGCTAGCAATATCACGTGAGAGCTTCGGGTCCGGATACATATTCTCCAGAGTATGGAGCTGCACGTTCAGGCGTAAACATGGCTGCACCATGGGCGTAACTATAGCTCCAGCAGCCATAGCTATGGGGCCCAGAGGTCGAGAAGCCCCAATCAGGTACAAGAACATTGTTTCTTTTTGTAGGTAACAAGTATTTGGTGCCTTTTTGCTCTCCGGCTCTGCTATGCGGCTTCCCTGATATATGGCGGTATTATTTATACCTTTAATATCTGCTACTTATGCTGCTGTTTCAGTTTCCTGTCATTAGGTGGTGCCTCCCCCCATCTCAATTGGCTCCGGGGCCCCATGAATTCTAGTTCTGCCCCTGGGCTGCGCTGAGACCCTGCTGTAGCTGGTTATTCAAGAGTTAATCTTGCAGGAAGTCAGCTGAATTGCAAATATGGTTTTGGAAAGGGGATGTAGGGAGAAAGGGGCGGTTTGTTGTTATAACCAGAGACAAACTTCTAGTAGTACTTGCAGGGACACAAGTCCTTTATTAGGGCTCCAAGAGCATTGAATAAAAATTATATTTTTAGTTAGGATATATATATATATATTTTAGCTGAACATGTTTACAGGAGTAAAAAGGAAGTGAGAGCTTGGCTCTTCACAGCAGAATGGGCAGAATCCCTGGTGGTCTAGGTCAGCGAAGGGGTTAATGTAACAATCCCTGGTGGTCTAGGGCAGCGAAGGGGTTAATGTAACAATCCCTGGTGGTCTAGGGCAGCGAAGGGGTTAATGTAACAATCCCTGCCTTTATGAGTATCTATGGGGGCTCATGTGTCACCCCATGTAATCCTCAGACTTTGGGGCAGAGATGGGTAAAGCATTGTGTAATTCTTGGCCCGGGCCATGTTGTGGTAGAGCTTGGGTGTAACTCTAGCCATAGCAGCAACTTTGTGGCTATAGCTGCTACCCGGCTGGTAAACCTCTAGCACAGGAGGCTGGTGCCGGTAATAAATTTGTACCTTTCCTTCAGAGGAGCTTCCCACCCTATACATCCAAAGGAAGATGGCAAGCTATCCCAGTGTGTAGGTATACTGTCTGCATTATGCCCCCATAAAACTGGAAGCCACCATACCTAAAAAAGTGTCCGGTCCCTGCAGTGTCAGAGTTGCAGAAGATGATAGATGTTCGAGCTTAGAGAGGCCAATAACCACAAGATCCCATTTAGGGAACATTAACCCCTTGACTGCTCTCCATCAGGAATCTTTGCAGTAACCCCTTTACATTCCTAGACCACCAGGGAAAATGCAAAATCCAGGAAAATGAGCGGAGTGTTTCAGTAGAACTAGTCATTTTTTAATTTATATCTGTAACGGTCTGGTAGTGGATCCACTGGACCACTGCAAGCGATGGCGTAAGCTCCCACCAGGGAGCGGAATCTATGTAGGTCCCGGTATTCATCAGAGCCCGCCGCAAAGCGGGATGGTCTTGCTGCGGCGGGAGTCCACCAGGTCACTACCACTGGCGGGACTTGCCTGCGGTGGCGGCCAAGGGTAGGCGAGGTACAGAATCGGCAGTCAGGCTCGTAGTCGGGGACAGGCAGAAGGTCAGGGCAGGCGGCTGAGGTTCGAGAACGTAGACAGGTAGAAGGTCAGGGCTGGCGGCAAGGATCGTGGTCGGTAAACGTGAGCAACGGGTATGGTACACAGGTAGACAAGACAAGGCTTTCTAGAACGCTTTCACAGTAGGCATGAGCACTAAAGATCCGGCAAGGCTGCCAGGAAGAGGCTGGACTTAAATAGGAACAGTGCCTGGCAATGAGCAATTACCGGCGCACTGTCTCTTTAAATTTCACACTGCCGGCGCGCACGCGCCCTAGGGAGCGGGGCCGCGCGCGCCGTGGGACAGAGGCGGACAGAGCAGGAGCGTGACCGGGTAAGTGACCGCCGGCGCTGACAGGGGTGTGAGCGGACCCCGGACCCGACGTGCAGGACGGGGCGCCACTCGGCATCGGGGCACGGATGCGCCCGGGACGAGGGTCGCAGGGGCATCCGTGACAATATCTCTGCTCAATCTGCTCTTTGGAGTCCAGTGGGCGGTCCTACTCAGTGATTGACAGCTATCTCTGTATATATTCTCATATAGGATGGAATTCTGGTTACTGAGTACGGCGGTCCACTGGACTCCATTAACCCTTTCACTGTTCTTCACCAGGGACCTTTGCTGTAATCCCTTCACTGCCCTAGACCACTAGGGATTGTTATATCTTTGAGATGACTGTAGTGTCCCTGTTGTGAAAGTAATGGACGCCCTGCCTAGCCTGGTTCTGCTAAACTATGGTTGGGGATCAATGTCAGATCATGACGCTTTGGGGAGGCCCCCACCAGTGGAGATGATTCTTGGGGCCACCAGTGGGAATCATCAATCTATTTGCTTGGGGGGTCATCATTGACTGTGGGCAGGGAGGTGCCCATATACTTTGCATTGATGGGCAAGAGTAGACTGGTGGGAGGGCCGATTACTGATTCCAGGTCAAATGGGGTGACCTCCTCCTAGTCCGGATTTTCAGGCAGTTCTGTGCTGGACTATTGGAAGCAAACTCAAAAATAATTGCTTATCTTTGACCCCCTATAGGTCTATATATCATGCCTAGCGATTTCCCCTCTCATGGGTTCATATCCTTCCATTTCAGGGGCTCAGGGGGGCTCGGTCGCCAATGCTCTTCTTAAGGAAAGCACCTTTGCGGTCAGAGCAGTGACCCGGGACGTCTGCAAACCTGCAGCCGTGAAGCTGAAGGAGGCCGGAGCCGAGGAGGTGGCTGGAGACCTGGACAATGAGAAGAGCTGGAGGCCGCACTGACTGGAAAGCCATGAGCCTTCGTGGTCACCAACTTCTGGGAAACACTCAGTAAGGAGAAGGAGGTGAAGCAGGTGAGACCACACCCTGGACTCCTGTCCAACCTGGGGCGTCATTCAGGGGCGTGACTTGAGTTCCAGGGGTCCCAATGCAAAATGAGATAGGGCCCCACTATCTAAAGCTAGAACAGCAGCATAAGTGCAATAATAAAAGGTGTATATAGCACCGCCATATATGAGGGAAGCCACATAGTAGTGTCGGAGAGCAGGACGACATCAACTACTTGTTCCCTACAAAGAGGACCCATGTTCTTGTGCCTGAGTGTGGCCCCCATTGCAGTCGCTGGGGCTGTGACTACAGTTGCGCCCATGGTAGTAGTGGCCCTTGCAGGGCAGCTTCTTTCTGCACCAAATAATGGGTCGGCTGGAAGGAGATTGTTGAATAGGTCCTTGCACACTTTATGGGTGAACTAGTTGGCAGGTCAATATCTATAGATGGAACATGTTCTTGGGGTGTCGGATGAGTGACCCATTATCTTCCATACCTCCCCTATGTATTGCCCATAGCAGGGGTGTCAGACTAATTTTCACCCAGGGCCACCTCAGCATTATGGTTGCCCTCAAAGGGCCGTAAAGTACAATATGGCCGATAATACAACAAGATGTCCTTAAAGGGAATCTATTGCCAATTTTTTTTCTTTCACCTGTTAAAAGGGGACATTCCCTTTGGCTAGAGAAAAAAGGATTCAATCTCCAGAGGAGAAGAGCGTTCTTCCCTGTGAGAACTGTAAATCTGTGGAATAGCTGCCTGAGGAGCTGGTCACAGCAGGAACAGGTGAGGGTTTCAAGAAAGGCTTCGATACCTACCAGAAACGAAAGAATATTAATGCGTAAGTAGCTTTGTAAAATTCTGGATCCTATCTGGTGGCGGTTCTGGGGTCAGAGATGGGGTCTCCACTGGAGCAGATTGGTTCTTACCTTGTGGGTTTCAGGGCATTGGCCAGTGGGGAGGCTGGGCTTGAAGTCCTTGTCTCCCTCCCTTCACCCACATTTTACCCACTCTTGGATGAACTTGATGGACACGTGTCTTTTTTTTCAACCGTATTAACTATGTAACTAAAACCAGACACTGATGCAAATTCTTTAATTCTCAGCCTTTTTTATTTTCTGGCTTTTTAATTAAATTATTTTTTTGTATTGTTTACAACTATGGGGGCGGCCATGTTGGCTGAGCTGCTTTTAACAGCATTTAGATAGAGGCTTACAGCAGCTTCATGGACATAGGTGCCTGTGAACAGCAGCAGACCCATTGACTTCTATAGGAGAGTGTTCTGGGCATGCTCTGTGACCTCGGAAGAAGTCAGTGTGCAGGGAGGGGGAGCTGTGACATCTCCTATGAATGATGGATCCTGTGTTATCTATACACATTGGTGTCACCTGTCAGGGTAACCCTGCCTGTGCTGATAATGAGGAGACTGCGGGGAAGTGATCTCTACAGAACAGGAAGTGTCAGACTATTGTTAATGGTGGATCCTGTGTTATCTATTCTATACACATTAGTGTCACCTGTCAGTGTAATCCTGCCTATACTGATAATGAGAAAACTGCAGGGAAGTGATCTCTACAGAACAGGAGATGTCAGACTATTGTTAATGGTGGATCCTGTGTTATCTATACACAGTCACCTTTCAGGGTAACCCTGCCTGTGCTGACTGCAGGGAAGTGAACAGGTGAACAGAAGGTGTCAGACTTTTAAATATATGTATAATTTATTAATACTTATATGGGAAATTTAAAATAACATAATCAAAAATTTCTTAATTACTCAGTTGACAATGGGTCAGTTGCAGATGACAAGATTCCCTTTCAGGTTGTATCATATCCAGCCCCTTCCACCTCTCCAGCACTGAGGTTGGCGGGTCCCTGGGTAGGGCTGCCTGAGTGATGTGAGTATGGTGCCCTCTTCCTGTGCTGGCACCAACGCCTCTGCCAAGCCCCGGCCGAGTCCTTTCGGGAACTGGGGACCAGATTCGGCCCATGGGTCTTGAGTTTAGTCTATGGCTTGAAATTACAGAAGACCTTATTGTGTTACAGGGAAAGGTTATTGCAGACCTGTGCAAACGCCTGGGCCTGCAGCAGGTGGTCGACAGCGGACTGGAGGATGTTGACGAGATGACCGGGGGGAAGCTGAAGGTTCTGCATTTCGATGGTAAAGGGGTAGTGGAGAAATATTTCCGTGAGATCTCCTGCCCCATGACCAGCGTCCGACTCGCCTTCTACTATGAGAATTTCTTAACTGCTTGCAAACCCCAGAAATCGAAGGACGGCAAGAGCTACGACTTGGGTGAGACCTCAGTGGGTGCATCGGGTCCTAAGATCCCATTTTTTTTGGCCACCACAACCGATCGGAGCTCCGGAAACGGAGGCCTGTGATTGGCTCCTCTCGGTGATCCATCCTTTCTTCTCGTTGCAGCTCTTCCCATGTGTGATGTTCCCATGGATGGATCTCTGTGGCGGATCTGGGTCCGATAGTTCTCAACATCCTGAAGAACCCGAAGGAATATATAGGGAAAGACATCGGACTCAGCGCGGAGAAGCTAACGGTGGCGCAATATGCAGCCATAATGTCCAAAGTGTCTGGCAAGACCATCAACGATGCCAAGGTGAGGACATCACCGCTCATCCACGCCTGAGGGATGATGAGGGTTGTAGACCGTTACATGTATGTGAACCATATAAGGAGTGCGAGAAATGACAATCCATGAACTTTTTTTTTTTTTGGGAATATGGGGCAGTAGGTGCTGAGCAGTGGGAGGATATACAGTCCTGGCCACTGCGCTCTCCTTCAATGTCTACTTTTTACTATATATATATATATTATATATATATAATATTATATATAAATAAAATAAATTTTATATATTAATATATAAATATTAATATATATAATATATATAAATATATATATATATGTACCTTGGGGGGGGCCCCCCCCTGAGAAAAAGAAAAGGAAAAACAAAATCACCCCCAAAAACCAGACGATGAGGCCCCTTTGGGTTGAAATTAAAGCAAACTGAAGTCTGTAGGTTTGGGGAGCAAAACCAGGGGTTTAAAAAAGTCGGGTGTGATTATAAACTTGTGATACAAAAAGGGGGAAATTAAAAATTAGTTTTTTATATAAAAGAAAGGGAGATTAGGGGACTTTAAATAGCCAAAAATTTCACTAGACTACAGACCCAAAGGGCCCTATAACACAAAATTTTTCTTTTTGGCAGATTTTAAATGAGGGTTTTTTTTTTGTATGGGTTTGACATGAAGGGGAGTATAAAAACGGGGTTTGCTTTGTGGGGGTCTTTTTTGCCAAAAAAACTGGCGCGGGCCCTGTTCACTATATTTAAAAAACCAGGCGCCCCCAACTCCAAACTTTCAGGGCATTACAGAGAAACCCCCCGGCCCTTTTTTGTAATGCGCCTGATCTCGGGGGACGTGTTGGATGCGGGAAATTTAAAACCCTACGAAGCTGCACATTTTTTGCCTCACAAAGCAAAATCCGGCCTTTTGTTTAAAACGGGGTAGAGCACTTTAAAAGGGGTTTACCTGAGTCAAAAGGGGCGTTTTGGGTGGGGCTAAAAAGGGCCGCAAAAATCAAAGCCCGGGGTTTTTTAAAACCCGGTTTCAGAGATTTGGGCCCAAATTGTACGAAAAAAAATTTTCCCGGCAAAAAAAAATGGCGTTTGGGGGGAAAAATTAATCTTAAATTTGGTGGGGCCCAAAAGTTCTTATGGGACACCATTTTGGGGGCAGGGAAGGACTTTTCATCCCCCTTTCTATAATATTTTTGGGGGAAGAAAACGGGGCAAATTTTTTTTTTTGTTTTTTTCTTCATCATGGGGTTTTAATTTAGTACTTGGGTCGGGGCCGTCTTAACAGAAATTATGGGCCCCTGGGGGGGGAGGGCCCGTTTTTTTACTTGGGGCCCCAACCAATATTTTCAATATATCAAAATATGACTGTTTTGTTGCAAATAGCAAAAATCAGAGATCATAGCAAACCAACAAAACTTGGGTTTTTAAATTTTTTCAGAGCATTTAAAAAAAATTGAAAGCTGAGCTCTGAGGGGTTGCAAAACAAAAACAAAAATTAGACCATTTTGTTTAAATAAGGGCCCATTTAATGCTTAACCCCTAAAATCAATGAGGAAACTGTATGAGGACTTGCTTTAGGGGGGGAAAAGAGTTGTATTTTTGGGGGGGAGTGTTTGAGTTTACATTTAAACTACTGCATAGTTCTTTAAAAAAAAAAAATGAGCACAAAAAAAAAAGTGCTTTGCTGCATTTTTTTTTTTAAAAGGGTTTTTTTTTATACCATTCACATTTTACATTTTAAAAATTACCCCTTCTTTAATTTGTAAAGCTTTTTTTGGTCATATGGGATAAAAAATATTTTTTAGTTTTTTTTTTTAATTTAATTTGCAAAATTTAACTATTTTTTTTTTTTTAACTTTTTTTATTTTTTTTCCTTTTTTAATCCCATTCGGGATAAAATTGGGAAGTCCCCCTATAAAGGGCAGGGGCCCCAAAAGAAGCCTCGGGTTCACCCCCTTTTAAACCCCTTTGATTATGCTGTAGTCATGGCCCCCAAAAATTAAAAGGGGATTCCGGGGCTCCATCGGTACCGGGACCCCCTGGTTACCCGAAGGAGCCTGGGGGATTCAAAGGCAGTCAGCCCGGGGGCCCTAAGAAAGCTCCAGTTCTGTTGAAAAACCCTGCTGTCGGGGCGCACTGGGGGGGTTATTTCCAACAACAGCCATTTCAACTGATACTTTAGTGTAATGTATTATCATACAGAAGTATAATGTATTTGCATGGGGGAGTGGGGAAAAACTTTTATGAAGTATAAAAAAAAAAAAGTGCAAAAAAATTATCCCTCAAGGGGAAAAAAAAAAAGCCAAAAGGGACAAAGTGTAGAAAAAAAAAAAAAAATTATTGTGCATATATTCACCCAAAAAAAACCCAAACCCCTTTTTGGTATCCACCCCGGCCCCCGAAAATAACATGTGAATTAAAGGTTATTTATTGTGAAATGGTATAAAAAATGAAAACACTTTTTTTTCATGCTGAAAAAAATTTTTTTTTAAAAAAAAAAATTATCCCGGGTAATTTATAGTTAAACGACTCACCCAAAAATACCAAATTTTTTTACCTTTAAACAATTCCTCTACAACTGCACATAGAAAAAAAAAGTTTGACTGTTGAAATGCAGGGAGGCAAAAAAATAAAAAAAGTACTTGTGTTTATTTTAAAAGGGGTTTTTCACTACATTGATTTTATTCACCTCAGTCCTGTTTTCTTTGCTTCACTTTTTAATTCAGGGGTGTGTTTACCCGGCTTCCCCTAGGGTGCAGTAAAAAAGCCAGGTTTGTAGCTATAGCGAACCCGAGGGGGTGATGCCCGCCCATACAAGAGGGGATATCTTGGAATTTGGGTAGGACACTGATAATTTGTGACTTTAAAAAGGGGTTTTTCACTACATTTAAAACCATCTTTACCCCCAGAAATTGGGTTTTCTTGGTTTCATTTTGAAATTTCCGGGGGTGGTTTTAAAAGGCAGTTTGAAGCCAGGGCCTTTTAGCTATAGCAACCCCGCGGTGGCAGGGCTATCAGGAGGGGATCACCCCGGTCTGTGCTAAACAAACCAGTGCCCGGCAGTTATTTTGGAGAGATCACAAAAGGTCTTGCTATAGCAACCCCGTGTGGAGCCTTTTCAGGAGGGAAGGAAAAAAAGGGCTGTAGCTATAGCGACCCTGTGGCACCTATCAAAGGGGAGAGAAAAAACAGGTCTGTAGCTATATGACCAGTGGGTGGCAGCCTTTCAGGGGGAGAGAGAACAGGTCCCGAAACTATTTTTCCCAAACCCTGCTGGACCTTCAAAGGGGAGGGTCACACAGGTCTGTAGCTTAGCAACCAGTGCTTGGGAGCCTGTCAAAGGGGAGAGAGAAAAGGTTTTAGCTATAGCGGGCCCTTTCTGGCAGCCTTTTCAGGAAAAGAGAGAACATGTCTGTTGCTTTTGTGACCAGGGGCTGGCCCGCCTATCAGGAAGAGGAAACAGGGGGCTGTTTTTTATAAAAAAACCAAAAAACCCGTGCTGGCAGCCTATCAGGAGGAGATCACACAGGTTGTAGCTATAGCAACCAGGGCTGGCAGCCCCATCAGGAGAGATCACACAGGGTTTTAGCATAGCAACCGCGCTGGCACCCATAAAGGGGAGTTTACACAGGTCCCGTTTGCTATGTGACCAGGGGGGCCTTTTCAAAAAAAAAAAAAAAACCAAAAAAACCCCCCCCCCCGGAAAAAAAAAAAAAAAAAAGAAAAGGGGAAAAGGGCTGTAGCTTTGAACCGTGCTGGGAGCCTACCAGGGGATTGAACAGGTCTGTAGCTGTAGTTGACCTGAGGGGGCTGATGCAGCCCATACAAGGGGGGGATATTCGGAATAGGTTTGGAAAACGTTAATGGACACTATTGCAAAGTGGGCTTGTTTTTTTCAAGACTTTAACATCAAAAGCAATTCATTGGGGTTTCAAAAAAAAAGACAACCCCTTTAAGGGTTTTCAGGGGACCAGGGGCTTTAAAAGGGGGTTAAAAGTCATTTTTCTTTATAAATTTAAAGTTTTTTTATTGGGGAAAAGGGTTTTTTTGCAGATTTTTTTTCTTTTCGTCATTTTCTTTATTTTTTTTTAAAACCCCAAACTGTGGGCCACAGGAACGCGAGCACCCGCTGCATCATATCACAGCTTTATGTGATCAACCCCCCCTGTGCCCCCAGGACAGGCAGCCCGTCTTTGAACCTATGAGCTGCTGTGTAAACCCCGGGGGCCCCAGGGGTGAAGTTTTTTACATGATTTCCCGCATGTGTTCCCGCCATCCCCGCCCGGTTCAATGCCCCATAGAGTCCTGTTTCCTTTTTCCTGCTGTCCTGAGCCGGGGGCCCATTTCCCGAGGACTCTGGCTGCAGTTTTTAAGTCAGACACCCCCCGGGGGGTGAGGGGGAGGGAGACGTTTATGAGGGGGGGCAGAAGGAGCTCATGGGGGGAAAGGGGGTTACACTTCCCGGGGGGGGACCCAAGGGAAAAAGGGAGGGGGGGGCAGCCCTGCTCCTTTATCCTTTCCCGGGCCTGCCCCGCGGCAGGGCAGGGAAAGAAAGCAAAGACCAGCAGCTTCTGCCCGTTTTTAAGTGAAAAGGCAACATGCCTGTGCTTACAATTTAGTCCTTTGGGAGGGGGCCCCTTTTCTCAGAGGGGCCCCCGGGCCCCTGGCCTACCTGGGGCCCCAAAGGGGAAAAGACCCCCCTGGCTTGGGGTTTTGGCGCCCCAAAAACTATACCAATTAGGTCCCAGCGCATTTTGGTCCCTTGGGGGATTTGAAATTCAGTGGGCCCCAAAACCCCCATGCCATTTTTTAAACCCCCCCCAAACATGCACCAAAATGAGGCCCTGCCTCTTAAACCCCCCCTAACCACACCCATATCAAACCCGCACCTAATAGGACAACCTGTGATGTCTTGGGAGGGAAAACCCTTTAACTAGAAAACCCAAAATTTACAGGGGAGGGACCCTTGGGCCCCCGTCCACCATGGGTTTTTTAACTGGACGCATGTCCTAAAAGTACATATGTCCTGGCTTCCGAGGACAAACAATCGCCACTTGCTACCCGTATACTTGCAGGGCCCCTGGGCAACTGCCTAGTGAGCCCAGTGGAAAAAAATGGCCCTGAATTTTTGTATAGGGTTTTTGGTTTCCGTTTTTGGTGCCCTTTTTACCCCCTTTTTTACCTCTTAAGAAATTTCCCTTCCGCTTTTGAATTTTTTGAAAGAGCTCCAATTTCCCCGATAGCTAAAATGTAAGAGGGTACCCTGCTGGGCTCCTGCAGCCACCATAGGGGGGGGGCTCCGTGCAGGGCAGTTTTTAATAAATTTAGTTAATGTAGAAATTTTTTTAAGCAGGCAGCTCTTCACTCCCCTAGCTGGGGGCCCCCGTTTTGCAATGTTTTAAAACTATGACTAGGAAAAGGGGGTTTGGAGCTTGTTTTCCCGTTGCCCAAACCCGAAATACTTGAAAATGGATTTTCGACTCGGGGCTCGGGGGAGGGGGGGGGGGGGGGGTGGAAGGGTTTTTTAATAATTTTTTGTTTTTCTACTTGTCTCAGATTTCCTGAAAGTTTAAAGGGGAAGTTTCCCTTTTCCCCGGGGGGGGAGGAGATTTGGCCCCAAAATGTTCGGGTTTTTCATGATGATCCCCCCGAAACCGGGAAAGTTTTCGCCCCCCACAAGGGGAACCCCAAAAACCCAAAAGGGTTTTCCCCGTGGCTGGAGGGGAACAAGGAAGGGCCCTTATCAAAACCCCTTTTAAATGGGGGAAAAAGACCCTTTTTTTTTTTCAATTTTTTCTTTGGGTTTTTGTTACAAATAAAAAATTTTTTTAAGAAAACCCTTTTGGGGTGGTTTTTTTATTATTTCGTAGGCAGTGGTAACCTGATTCCCCCCGGGGCCGGGACCCCCAAAAAATCATTATTTATTACCCAGGGTTTAAAATCATCAATTTGTCCCCCCCCTATCCAAGAAAAGGAAAAACAGGATTTCCTGGGGAAAAAATCACTGAAAAAAAAAAAGGGAAAAAAAAAGGGGTTCCCCCGGACATTTCCCGGGGTTATTTTTCAGGTTTCAAAGGGGGGGGTTTGGGGCCCCCCCATCTCAATGTAAGGGGCCCCTTTTATAGATAGCCCCCGGAAAAGGTTGTACACAGAAGATCAGGGCATGGAGGAGGGAGAGCATAGGAGGTACAAAGGAGGGTGTACAGGCGAGAGCAGAGCAAGGGAAGGGAAAAGGGGAGCATCCCCAAAGGGGGGCAGCTTTACCCAAAGGGGTGTAGATTGGGGGGGGTTTTTGGGCAGATCAGAGCATGGGAAAGGGGGGAGTTTCATCCAAGGGGGGCACTCACAAAAGGTTTTTAATAGGAGGGGGTAAAAGACATGGGAAAAAAAGAAACATCCAAGGAAAGGGGACTCACAAAAGGTTTTGATGGAGGGGGGGTACAGAGCATGGAAAGGGAAAAGAGCCCTCCAAGGGGGGGCAGCTCCCCAAAGGCTGTAGATAGGAGGGTGTACAGAGCAGATCAGAGCATGGAAGGAAGAGAGCATCCAAGGAGGGCAGCTCACACAGGTTGTAGATAGGAGGGTGTACAGAGCATGGAAGGAAGAGAGCATCCAAGGAGGGCAGCTCACAAAGGCTGTAGATAGGAGGGTGTACAGACATGGGAAGGGGAGAGCATCCCAAAGGGGTGCAGCCCCCAAAAGGCTGTAGAAAAGGGGGGTGTACAGAGCAGATCCCGAGCAGGGGAAAGGGAAAGGGGAAACTTCTAAGGAGGGCTACTAACCCCAGGTTGTTGATAGGGGGGGTAAAAGGGGGAGATCAGAGCAGGGAAAGGGGAAAAGGGGCGTCCCCAAAGGGGGGCCCGTATACGGGTGTAGATGGGAGGGAGGACAGGCGAGATCAGAGCATGGAAGGGAAGAGAGCATCCAAGGAGGGCAGCTCATACATGCTGTAGATGGGCAGATCAGAGCATGGAAGGAAGGAGAACATCCTAGGAGGTTAGCTCACACCGGCTGTAGATGGAAGGGTGTACAGGGCAGATCAGAGCATGGAAGGAAGGAGAACACCCTAGGAGGGCAGCTCATACAGGCTGTAGATGGGAGGGAATACAGGGCAGATCAGAGCATGGAAGGAAGGCGAGCTTCCAAGGGGGCACCAAAGGTGTAATGGAGGGGACAGGGAGATCAGAGCGTGGAAGGAAGGCGAGCTTCCAAGGAGGGCAGCTCACACAGGCTGTAGATGGGAGGGAGTACAGGGCAGATCAGAGCGTGGAAGGAAGGAGGGCAGCTCCTACCAGCTGTAGATGGGTGGGTGTGCATCGCAGATCAAATTGGAGTAGGGAAGCTCACACAAACTGTTGAAAGGAGGGTGTACAGCACAGAGCATGGAGTAGTGCTCATCCTGGGCCTCCTGGTTCATGCATAGAATGCCAAACCTATAGTAAACGGCACAGCAGATAAATCGGCTATATAGAATGACATTACCTGCCTCCTACTGAGTGGTGTCAGTCAGCACTGGAATTCTAGCATTCTATTCCTGAACCAGGAAGCTCCGGATGAACGGAGACCAGACTCCATGATCTAATCAAATATTGGTGATTTCATCAGTGGCTGCTCCAGACCGTGGGCTCACAGGGTTAATGCACCTGTCCCCCTGGGGGGTGTCTCACATGTTTGACCCTTTTTCTCTTTACTGAGCTGCTCCCAGAAGTTGGTGACCACCCTCCAGGCTCTTCTCAACCTACAGATCTGCAGACACCACCTCCCCTCCGGCCTTCTTTAGCTTCACTGCTGTAGGTTTGCTGCCCTGACAACAAATTATTATTACCAATATCACAGAGAGCAAATTCGGGAACGATGACAGCCCAGAGACACGCCCATGCTGCCTATTCTCACGAGACAAGGCGAATCTGATGCATGGGAAAGCTGAGTGACCCCCGCCCCTCCTGTAAGCTCCACTGGAGGCCGGAACCGATTGGGTAATCACTCAGCTTTCCCAAACCACCGAATGGTAAACGTGGAATAAGGAGCCTGGAAAGACTGGGTGAAGACCCTTGTAATAGCCGCCATATTGGTCGCAAGCTTTCCCAGAACCAACGTCAAAACTTGCAGAGAATTAGAAGAAGCTAAATTAATCAGAAGTCCGGATCTTTATTAGATGAACATGGCCCCTAGTTTCAGAGCAGTTGTTGGCGGGCCATTATTCATAAAACGAGCGGAGCTGGGTGAATATGCAAAGGGACACGAATGCCTCACCGTCACATGTAGTATGTAACTGCATAGTCGTCCTATGGATAGGATTGTGCCAGTGCTGTCACCGGGCAGCGGGTCTGATCAATGCTCCTGCATCTTAGATTGGGGGTTTTCAGAAAAGAAGGCAGAATTCAACAGGCATGTAAAGTAGCTTTAGAGTGGGCCCAAAAAATCAACTCCACTGGTGGGCCCCAAGAATCAACTGCACTGGTGGCCCGAAGAATCAACTCTACTGGTGGCTCTAATATTAAAGATATCTACTGCACTGGTGGGCTCCAAGAGTCAACTCAATTGGTGAGGGCCCAAGAAATCAGCCACTGGTGACCCCAAGAATCTTCTCACTTGGGTGGGATCCAACAATCAGAACTCCCACTGGTAGGCTCCACAAGATTCATCTACCACTGGTGGGATCAACAATCAAATCCACCAGGTGGGACAAAGATCATCTCCTTGGTGGGCCACATAGAATGTACTCACTGGTGGCCACAAGAAATCAATCCACTGGTGGGCACACGGAATCAGTCTCCACTGGTGGCCACAAGAATCATCTCCACTGGTTGCCACAAGATCAACTCCCTACTGGTGGACACAAGAATCAACTCCACTGGTGGGCTCCTCCAAGAATCAACTCCACTGGTGGGCCCGCCCAAGAATTACAGATTCACTGGTGGCCCCAAGAATCATCTCCACTAGGTGGGAGTCCAACAATCTGCATCCACTGGTGGGCTCCAATGAATCATCTCTACTGAGTGGGCCCCAAGAAATCTCACACGCCACTGAGTGGGACCAAGAATCAACCGCAATTAGGGTGGCCCACATAGATCATCTCCATGGTGAAGCCCCAAGAATTAACTCCATGATGAGCCCCAGAATTAATCTCCACTGGGATGAAGGCTCAAGAATCATCTCACACTGGTGCAGATCAAGAATCATCTTCACGGGTGGCCACATGAAATCAACTATACTGGTGGGCCCAAGAATCTCAGTCGATCTGGACTGGGCCAAGAATCAATCTCCCACTGGTGGCCCATGAATCATCTCACAATAGGTAGGCCCTAGAATCATCTCCACTGGGGACCCAAGAATCACTTCTCCCACTGGTAGGTGGTCCAAGACATCAAACTCCACTGTGGGCCCTAGAATCCATTCCCACTGGTGGAACCCAAGAATCAACGTCACTGGTGGGCCCCAAGAATCATCTCCACTGGTGATGGCCCAAGAAATCACTCACTGGTGGCCCAAGATCATCTTCCACTGGTTGGGCCCAGGTGCTGTTTTTAATAGAACGCGGGCGCCGCATGGTCTGTGGCCGGTTCTCGGACATGATGCAGTGTTCATTCCCGGCTGGGAAACCAACAGAATTGGACATGTTTTTATCTTCCGCGTAATGCGACAGTCCTATATCGGACCGAGGGTAGAATCAACTCTAAAGGACACCCGGCAATAGGTATTATAAAGTAAATATATACCAATATTTGGTAGATGTTAGGGGATTTATTTGTTATACGACAGTCGCGAGGGGCCATTTGAAGCTGCATTTAAGGGAAGCAGAGACGATTTGACTTCTGTATCCTCTCTTATCCTGGGTGCCAGCCATTACCAAAGCGAGACATGCGGGGTGTATCATGTTTATACCTGACGCAACAATAGCTAACGTATTCAGTCATCCCTATTGAATTTATAATAGGACGGTATATGTATTCAAGGACTGGTTGTATTGGTGTTGTCTATAGGTTCTCTTTTTACCACAGCGAGAGTTTTTTGAATCACCTGTGAACCCTAAAATTTATAGGGGGAAACGCGTCGGGTAGTGGGATTATGGTGTTCTTATAATAAGTATATAGTGATATTATGACTGTCATAATAGCGGAGCGCCCTTTTATCGGGGCGATTACTCACTGGGGACGGATTGTTCACACGTTGCTGTATCATTAGGTATGCAGTGGTAATGTATAGAGGGTCTAGAGTGTATAATTTTAGATGAAGTCGGAGTAAAAGTTATGTTTTAACAGGGATTATTTAATTTGCAGTGATATTATGACATTAAATTCCCTCTGTCAATATAGAATTTGCAGATTACTTATTTTATATGCCCAAAGGAAGATCAATCCTCCACTGTTGTCCCAAGATCATTCTCCTCTGGATGGCCCCATGAATCATCCTCCCATGGTGGGCCATCAAGAATATCTCCACTGGTGAGCCAAGAAATCATCTCCACTGGTGGGCACCAGGAATCATCTCCTCACTGGTGGCCCCAAGAAATCATCTCCTCTTGGTAGGCCCCAAGAATCATCTCCACTGGTGCCTCCCAAGAATCATCTCACACTGGTGGCCCCTAGAATCAATCTCACACTGGTGAGGTCCAGGAATTCAACTCCATGGTGGCCCCAAGAAATCATCTCCAACTTGGCTGGGCCCAAGAATCATCTTCCATGGTGAGCACCAGGAATCAGACTTCCACCTGTGGCCCCAAGATCATCCTCCTCACTGGTGGTGCCCAAGATTATCTCACTGGTGGGCCCCAGAATTCAGCTCCACTGGTGCCCCAAGAATCAGCTCCACTGGTGGGCCCAGTAACTCTTCTCCACTGGTTCGCCCCACAGACTCATCTCCACTGGTGGCCCAAAGTATACTTCGCATTCACCCTGGTGGCCCCAAGAATCTCTCCTATGATGATGCCCCAGGAAATCAACATCCACTGTGGTGGCCCAAGAAATCTTCTCCATGGTGGGCCAAGAATCATCTCCACTCGGGGGCCCCAGGAATCATTCTCCACTGGTTAGCTGGGCATCCCAAAAGAATCAGCTCACATGGTGGGCCCCAAGAACCAGTCTCCACTAGGTGAGCCCCAAGAATCCAGCTCCACTGGGGGGCCCAGAGAGCCCAGTCCAACTGTACAGGAACGTCAGCTATATTACAGAATTGATGATACGTGAATGACCTGTGAGACAGCAGTCGGGATATTTATGCACATCTGTCATCAGACGCTGCCGCCTGCAGGGTTTGGAGAAGTTTCCCAATATTCACAGCAGCCGCTCGCTCTGCCCCAACTGTGGTTCCAAAGACTATGAAGACTTATGGCGGCCGTGCAGTGTTATCTGCAGCTGTATGCACCGAGGCGGCTGATAGTCCTTTTCCCTCCCCGGACCCAGGTGTGGTTTTATTTGTAAAGTAAAAGTTCACAGTCTTGTCGTGACTCTTTTGAGCTTGAAAACATTTTCCTGCACCGCAACACTGAGCTGGACTATGAATAGAATGCTAGAACTGCAGTGAGGACTGACACAGGCAGAGGAGCAGAAGAGCCTGGACGGGCAGCAGAGCAGGTTTATATGATGTTCTAGATCAGTGAAAAGTCGGGTGACACTTCTAAAAAACAACCATCAGTGCTTGTCACCCCAATACAAAGAACAGAATATTGGATATAATAATATTTGGGTGAGGTATGGATTTTGGACATTACCTTATTCCTGATATTATCCTCCAGAGCTGCACTCACTATTCTAGCTGGTGCAGTCACTCGTATCATACATTTCTTCATCACTGTACTACCTGAGTTCCATTCCATGTATTATCCATCCAGAGCCTGCACTCACTATTCTGCTGGTGCAGTGTCATGTAAATACACTTATCTTATCCTGTACTGATCCTGAGTTACATCCTGTATTATCTCCAGAGATGCACTCCTATTCCTTGTGGTGCTAGTCATATGTACATACATTTACTTTATCCTCTAATGTCTCTGAGTTACTTCCTGTAATATCCTCTCAAGAGCCTGCACTCACTATTCTGCTGGTGCAGTACTGTACTGATACATTACCTTATCCTGTACTGTTCCTGAGTTACATCCTGTATTATCCTCCAGAGCTGCAATTCACATATTATGCTGGTGAGTCACTGTACATACAATTACTTATCCTGTTCTGATCCTCTCCGTGTTACATCCTGTATCTATCTTCAGAGCTGCGACTCATATTCTGCTGGTTGCAGTCAATGTACATACATTACTTATCCTGTACTGGTTCCTGAGTTAACATCCTGTTGCTATACTCCAGGAGCTGGCAGCGCTCCACTATTCTGACTGGGAGCAGTCACTTGTACATATCATTACTTACTCCTGTACTGATCCTGAGTAACATCTGTATTATATCAGGTTGCACTCACTATTTTGTGGTGCAGTCCTGTGTTACCATTACATTATACTGTATCTGTACTGATCCTGAGTTACATTGTATTCAACCCTCCAGAGCTGCGGTCACTATTCTGCGGTGCAGTCCAAATGTACTTAGATTACTTATCTGTACTGTTCCGGTGTTACACCTGTATTATGTCCAGAGCTGCACTCGCACTATTCTGCTAGGTGCAGTCAAATGTGACTACTTACATTACTTATCTGTTACTGATCGGCATGATGGTACTTATCCTGTATATATCCTCCAAGAGACTGCACTAACTATTCTAGCTGTGCAAGTCACTGTGTACATACAATTTACTTATTCCTGTTACTGATCGCTGAAGTTCTATACTTTATTATACTCCAGTGCTGCAATCCACTATTTTGGCTGGTGCAGTCCCCATGCTAACAGACATACTTATATGTTTTGTTCCTGTGTTACATCCTGTATTATCCTACAACACGAAGCTGCTCACTCACTATTCTGCTGGTGGCAGTCACTGTGTACATTACCATCATGCTACTAATCCTGTATGATCTACTGTGTGCACCTTCCTTGTATTTTCCTCCTGAAGCTGCCCGCTTACAGCTCACTACTGATCTGCCTGTGTGTGTGTGCGTACTGACTATCACAGGCTGCAAGCATTAATGTGAGAGAGAGTAGGCTAGGTTATAGAGATGTGTGTGTGTGTGACGTTACTCCTGTTTATACTCCAGAGCTTACACTCCTATTCTGCTGGTGCAGTCACTGTACATACATTACTTATCCTGTACTGATCCTGAGTTACATCCTGTACTATACTCCAGAGCCGTCACTATTCTGTGGTGCAGTCACTGTGTACATAACAATTACTTATTTATTTTTCTAGTACTGATCCTGACGTACATCTCAGTGAGTGTGTGTGTATGCGTGTCGAGCCTGCACTCACTATTCTGATGGTGCACAGTCAACTGTGCGTACCAATATCCCATCTGATCTATCATCCTGCTACTTATCTGTATGTCTTGAGTTACATCACTGTATTATACTCCAGGATGCGACCCTAATATTCTGCTCTGGTGACAGTCACTGTACATACTTATTTCCTGTACTGATCTGAGGTTTACATCCTGTATTATCCTCCAGTGCTGGTCATATTCTGGGTGCAGTCACTGTACATACTTTATTATCCTGTACTGATCCTGCGTTACATCCTGTATTTATCTCCAGAGCTGCGCTCAATATTTTGCTGGTTTGCAGGTCATGTACTCATACATTAATCGCATTCATGTTCTGATCTGTGTTATCATTTACTGTATTTATTCTCCAGAGCTGCACTCAACTATTCTCCTGGTGCAGTCACTGGGTCACATACATTTACTTATACCTGTTACTGGATCCTGAGGTACTATCTGTATTATACATCCAGTAACTGCACTCATATTCTGCTGGTGCAGTCATGTACATACATTACTTTTCCTGGACAGATCCTGAGTTACATCTGTATTTCTCTCCTGAGTGCACTCACTATTCTGTGGTGCAGTCACTGTACATAACATTAACTTATCTGTTCTGACCCTGGGTTACAATCCTGTATTATCCTCCAGAGCTGCAACTCACTATTCAGCTGGTGCAGTCACTGTACATACACTTACTTATCCTGTAATGACCCTGAGTTACATCCTGTATATCTTCCAGAGCTGCGCTCACTATTTATGCTGGTGCAGTCACTGGTTTCATACAGAGTTCACTTTTTGCTGTACGATTCTGATGTTACATCTCTGTATTATCATCCAGAGCTGACAGCTCACTATTCTGTGGTGCAGTCAATGTACATACAGTACTTATCCTGTAACTGGATCCCTTAGTTACCTCCTGTATTATCTCTAGAGTGCACTCATATTTGCAGAGCGTGCATTGGGCAGGCAGATCTCGCAGCTCTCTGCTCTGATAATTACAGGGGGATCCTAGTTTAGTATCTCTGTATTAGGGTTTAGTATACAGATCCCTTATATCATTGCTCTTATGCTGACACATGCAGCGGTTGCACACTCTACATGATTTGCACTCTATGGGGCAGCGTCTTCGAGGGTTTGTGCTGCATCATTGTACTTAGGCAAAAATTATCTGCTGAGAGGGGCGGCCGGAGGAACCGGCTCCACTGTGTGAGGTGTGACATGGCCGGTTCTGCTGAGTCAAAGCCTGAAATACAGGAAAGTATGACAAATATGTAAAAAAAAAACTAAAAATCACAAGTCATCGAAGGGGGCAAAGCTATAGATCCCGGGGGTACGGACTGGGAAGACTCCCTGCTGCAGGCAGGGGCACGAGACCCCCTAACTGGAAAGAGATAGACCCCAGGGGCACGGACTGGGAGGACTCCCTGCTGCAGGCAAGGGCACGAGACCCCCTAAATGGAAAGAGATAGACCCCAGAGGCACGGACTGGGAAGACTCCCTGCTGCAGGCAGAGGCATGAGGACACCCCCCGAATGGAAGTGATAGACCCATGAGGCCACGGACGGAGAGGACTCCCTGCTGCAGGATGGGGCACTCGAGACCCACTAATAGGAAAGAGATAGCTCCAGGGGCACGGACCGGGAGGGACTCTGCTGAAGGCAGGGGCACACGAGGACCCACGATAATTGCAGGAAAAAGTATAATCTAAGGATTAGTCATGAAAAAGTCTTCTCCCTCTCAATCTTCTCCTTATTTTCTCTAATTTACAGCCACAAACTTCAATGTATATTATATTATATATTTTATATGTGCATAACAAAGTACAAAGTACTTGTGTGATAGTGGAAAGAAAATGTATTTGCCACTTTTCCACTTTTTGGGATAATGATATGTAAGAATATCTGGGAGCCTCACCAACACCCCCCCCCCCATCACCCAACCCCCCACCCTCCCCCCCTCCACCCCGAGCCGCCCACCACCCCCACCCTCCCGTGCTCTGATACACCTAAATAAAATCTGATTTGACAACCTGTCCCTTTTTTTTTAGGCGGCTTTCACACGGCGCTGTTTTGGGTGCAGTGTTAACTGCGCTTACGATTAAACTGCCACTGTTTTAAAAGCAGCTTCTTTCAGGTCATAAATTGTTCAAAAAAGGTGTTTCTTTTTAAGCATCAATGACCGTGTGTGTGGGGTTCTTGGGGGTTTTAAAAAACACTAAGGGGCGACGGTATAAAATTTTTCGGGGGGGTCTTTTTTCCCCTTTGGAAAGCCATTTTTTAAGTTTACTTTTTTCCCTTTTTTTTAAGGCTCAGTGGGGTGATTTTATTTAGGGGAGTAAATACGTCTGTAAATACGTCCAAAAAACTAACCCCTTGGGGAAACATAAAAAATCCTTTTTGGGAAAAAACCACAGGTCCCACCCAAGCCCCTGTGCTGTGCTGGTCTTGGGGAAATTTTTACAGAATGGGAAAATAAAAATGTAAATTTAAAAGGAACAAATACACCCTTAATTTTTTTGTACAAAAAATGGGCCCCAAAATGAAAAATCTGCCCCAACATCTGCCATTGGCTATGTGATGAAAAAATTAGTGAAATTTTCCCACTGATTTTTTTAAATTCCTTTTTGTGGGGGATATTTTTTTTTGGGGAAAGCAAATATTTTCCCTTGCCCATTAAATGTTTTTTGGTAAAAATGTTTAAACATTGTTTTAAATTTTTTTTCCAAAGCATTTGGCTATGTCGGTTTATTAAGTAATTCATTGTCATTTTTTTGGGAAAAAGGCTTTTTAAATTCTTTCATTTTCATACTGTGAAAATGGTTTTTGGGACGCAAAAAATCCTTTGGGCAAATCCTTTTGAAATTTCCCGCTTCACAAAGGTTTTTTAGAGGGGTATTTGCAATTTTAATTTTGGGAAAACGGATTTGGGGCCGTCGAAAAACCCATTAAAACAGAAAGAAGATGAAAAATTTAAAAATGCATTTGTCAAAAAAAGGGAATTTTTACTTAAAAAAAACCGACATAGAAAAAGTGCGGAAAAAAAAAAAATCAATGTTTTAATACTTTTTTTTTCCCAAAAACATCAAGGGACAAGATTATATTAGCTCCCAAAAGAAAAAAATTTAATCCCGAAAAAAATGTTTTAAAAAAAAGTCATTTAAAAAAATTTCACTAATTTTAAACCATCACTGACCCAATTTGCAGATGTTGGAAAATGTTTTCTTACCCCTTTTTTTCCAATAACAAACTTTTTTTTGATGTTTTGGGGGGCTCCTTTTAAAAGGGTTTAATCCCAAATTCAGTATTAAAACCCAAAAAGGCTTGCTGGGCCCCTGTGGTCCCCCAAAGCGGATTTTTGTTAAATTTATTGATTCTTTTGACAAACCCATTTATTTGTGTAGTGTACTGCTTTTAAAGTGTAAAAATTGAGCAAAATTACAAAAAAATTTTCCCGGCTCCACTTCGACTTCTCCGCTCAGATAGACCACATTCAACTAGGTCTGACTGTCGGAGCTGTAAAGCGCTGCAATGCGCCGCACTTTGCCGACCCGCGATCATGCATGCCTCGGAGTTTTCGAATTTACCGCGTCCCGCCCCAGAACGCCACGGCGCGCCATTGCATGCCCCTTTCATGTTAGGCGCGCAGCGAAAGTGGCGAAGGCTGCGCCTAACATCGCATCCCTGCGTCCGACAGCGGGATTCGAGCCGGTGAGGCGCCGTTTTCGCCAGAAAACAGGCGCAACTCCCGATCATACATGTCGCCCTAATTTGTTACTCACTTTCCAAATAGTTTAGAGAAGTGAAAGAAGCTGCTGGTAATAAAGGCAGTTTAAACTTCCGGGGGCGGGACTATCCAGGATGGCCGCTTCTTACCTCGGCTCCGTCCAGCTCCACAGAATTTGAGCTCCTTTGACCTCCCATCTACATCAGTGGTGACCACCGACTGCTGAGCTAAGAGGACGAGGTAGAGAGCTTCCGACGGAGACATCACATCTATTTCTCCGGAGGTCAGCGACTGATTTATAGCCGCCGCCAGTTACGCTGCACCCACCTCCCGGCCGGCGCCCGCAGTGGACCGCAACGACCCACCGTTGGGAACCCAATCCCACATCCTACCTCCAGATTGCCCGCTGTGAAGCGACCACGAAACCCATTGCGGAGATCCCGGCAGCCTCCCAGGACTCCAGATAAGGACTTGCCGTTCCCCGACGCAGCGCGGAAAGAAGATCCGGCCCCATCTGTGACTACAATCCTGCCTCTCCGGTGCGCACAGCGATCCCTCGGGGCAGAGGACTCAGGACGTGCAGAGCAGCGTGCGGGCCCCCTCACATCGCCGCTGTCTGCCTTCGGGTACGGCCGGCCCCCCCTGCCTGGTTGTTTGCGGGAAACACTCGCGCTCACCGCACCAAACGCTGAACGCGACAAAAGGGATCCAGACCACGGCTGCTTGACACCAAATAAGGTGAGATCGCTCCGGGACATTGGGGTTTTGGAGGCGCCCCTATTACCCAATCTGCGGCACCCTTTTTCCTTTTTATAATTCATTTTTATAAAAACGCCATATTGTTTATCCCTTTATCCCTTATCACAGGGAGGAAGAAGAAGGATGGAATCCGCCATTTTAGGCACAAAACAACAAGAAAGGGCGGGATAGGCCGCCATCTTGGCCCTCGCTATACAGCTTACGCCTGCCCACCAGCTGTATACATTCTGCTTCCTTACACAGCTGTCTGGGACTCTCAGAATATTCGGAGCTAACCTTCACCATAACACAATCTACCCAGCTTTCAGGCAAACTCGCTCAGAACATAAATACCATTCACAGTGAAACTCTGCCTCCGTTGTACCTTAAAATCCTTATAAAGGCAGTTTAATTGTAGCGCAATTAAAACTGCAACAAAACTATATATAAATTGTATGAATGTGATGAAAGGTGAACATCTCCTTTAGCTTTTGGCGCCCCTAGTGATCCATCCCCCGCTGCTTTCATTGAATACACCTGCTTTGTGCCGGTTTTGCACCATTTCCTGGAGGTCTGGGGATCAGCCGTCCGGGTGTCATTGCAGCAGCTGCCGGGGACTCCGCCATCACTTGATTAATATGTTCAGTGACGCCGTAAGCCGCACATCAATACAGAGGATTACGCTGCTCGAGTCATGTGATCGCATTCTCTGCCAGTTCTTAGGACTGTACATGACAAGCTCGTCCCAGGAAAGGGAATCCCGCAAAAAAAGAGGAACCCCGCACTCTGTGTTTCTCTCAGTGCAGAGAATTTCATTGCATGTCATGCGTCTTTTGGTGCACACCGACGTCAAATAGTAAGTGAGCCTGATGGCACTTATTCCAAATTAAAGGGGTTGTCTCACTACATTGATTCAGCTCACCTCAGTCCTGTTTTCTTGGTTTTATTCTGAATTCAGGGGGCGTGTTTACTGGCTTCCACTAGGCTGCAGTAAAAGCCAGGTCTGTAGCTATAGCAACCAGTGCTGGCAGCCTATCAGGAGATATTGAACAGATCTGTAGCTATAGCAACCAGTGCTGGCAGCCTATCAGGAGAGATGGAACAGGTCTGTAGCTATAGCAACCAGTGCTGGCAGCCTATCAGGAGAGATTGAACAGGTCTGTAGCTATAGCGACCAGTGCTGGCAGCCTATCAGGAGAGATGGAACAGGTCTGTAGTTATAGCAACCAGTGCTGGCAGCCTATCAGGAGAGATAGAACAGGTCTGTAGCTACAGCAACCAGTGCTGGCAGCAGGGGCGTTGCTAGGGTCCCAATACATCCGGGGCCCGGGCCCTTTGGTTATGTTCACACGGCTTATTGCGGCGAGTATGGTACACACCGCAATACGCTGTGTGTTTTGGAACCACACGCTGCTCCTCCTGTGCATACAATTTGACATAGAATCCATAGCTCTCTAGGAGAGCTATGAATTACCGTAATTGCGGTGCGCATATCGGGCGTATTGAAGCAATACACGGGGGGAAAAAAATCCCCCCGCAATTTACCCCGTGTGAACATAATTAACACATAACACACACTCAGACAGACCTACACTCGCAGACATACAACACAACACTCGGAACACCACATCGTCACACAACAACACTCAGCACACAACTCAGACACACACACTCGGGGACACCCCACACACACACTCAGACAGACCACACCCCAAACAACTAGACAAAACCACCTCAGTACCACACACACTCAGACACACACATCAGACCCAAAACCTCAGCACACACCAACACTCAGACACACACACACCAGAAACACACTTTTCAGACCACATCAGACACCCCACACTCAGTTTTAACAACCATCGACACACCCACACACACTCGAACACACCACTCGGACCCCCTAAACACAACTGGGACACACACTCAGACCCACACCAGACACACACTCGGAAAAGGGTCCAAACCCCTCAGACAACACCAGACACACACACACAACTCAGACACACACACTCAGGGAAAAAACCCCAAACCCACCCCAAAAAACCCTCACATTCACCCCGAACACCCCCCCCCAAAATAGACCCCTCACCCCCAAACCCCACACTCGGGGACACACCACACACTCAGACACCACACACACTCAGACACACTAGCCCAAAACCACCCCCACTCAGACCACAACTCAAAAACCTCACCCCACTTCAGACCACACACTAAAATCAGAACACACTCGACACCCCCAACACACACACAAAATCAGACCACACACACACTCGAAAAAACCACACTCAGAACAACACACATTTAGACAAAAAACACATCAGACCACCCCACACTCAGACAACACACTCAGACCCCAAAAACCACACATGGGACACAACACATACACTAGAAACACTCAGACACACACACACTCGACAACAACTCGACACAACCCCCACACTGGGGACCACCACCCCATCAGAACACAACCATAACTCAGCCCAAAACCAACACACCCCACAAAACACTCACACACCCAAAACACTCACCACCCCACACAAACTCAGAGACAACAACACTACAAACACACTGGAATAAACACACACTCGGGGACACACCACTCAGACCCCCAACACACACTCGAACACCACAACACACCTGACACCACACACCTGACACCTCACACACCCCCCACACTCAGAACCCACACACAACCTCACTCAGAACAACAAACTAAACAAACACTCAAAAACACACACACTCCCCTGAACCCCAAAACACACAACATTTCAGACACACACACACTCGGGGAACCCCCAAACACTCAAACCCCACACATTCGTCAAAAACCACTCAGACAAACCACACTCAGACACACACACTCAGACCAAACACACTCAGACAAAAACCCAACACACTAGGGACACACACACACTCGGGACCCACACACCCCTCAGAAAAACACACAAACTCAGACACCCACACCCCATCAGACAACAACACTCAGTCACACAATCGACACAAAACCACACTCAGCCAACAAAACCACTCAGGCCACACACTAGCACCACACCACACAACCAGAACACAACAACTCAGCCAACCACACACACACTCAGCACCACACACACCTCAGACCCACCCCAAATCAGCCCACACACCAGAACCACCCAAAAACCAATCAAACACCACACATACCTAGACACACTCGGAGACACACACACACTCAGCCCAACCACACACACACACACCCCCCGACTCCCCCAAACTCAGACCACCCAACCCCCGACACAACACCTCAGAAACCAACCAATCCCACAAAACACACACCTTTCAGCACCACACCTCGACACCACACACACACTCACTCAGAAACACCACTCACAACCACCACAATTTCAGACCACACACCCCTGACACACACACACTCAGGGACCACCCACACACTCGACACAACACACATCAGAAACACAACACCCCAACTCAGCACACAACCCCAACCACCCCAGACACACCACCTCAGACCTACACAACTCAGACACACAAACACACACATCGACACAACACACATCAGACAACACTTTCAGAACACACACCCACACTCGAACACAACCACACACACTCAGACAACCACAAAATCAGACACAACATTTTCCCCCCCCTCCCCCCCCCCTCTTTCGACAAAAACCCCACACTCAGACAACAACACCAGAAAAACCAACACACTCGAAACAACACTCAGACCCCAACCTCAGAACCCCAAAAACACTCGACCCCAAAACCTCAGACAAAAACCCCCACACCCCACTCAGACACACCACTCAGAAACACACACTGACACACCCCACACACTCAGAACACCAACACTCGAACCACAAACACACACCAGAACCACACACCTAGACCCACACACACTCAGACCTCCCACTCGGGAAACACAACTCTAACCTAACAACACACTCAGCCCCCCCCAAAAACCCCACACTCAGAACCACTCAGACAACAAACACTCGACAACACACACACACACCACTCGGGAACCCACACCACACATCAGCACACCACATTTTCGAACACACCAGACACACCACTCAGAACACACCAAGACACAAACTCAGCACACCCCCAAACCCCTCGACACCAAACACACAAAATCAGACACCCACACACATCGAAAAACACCCCCCACACTCAGCACAACACTAGAAAACCCCAAAACCACCTCAGGGCCCAAACAAAACACCCCACATCAGACCCCCAAACATCAAAAACACACTCAAAACACCACACACACTAGACCCCAAAAACATTTTACACTCAGCACACCACACACACATCAGAAACCACCACTCAGACACACACACACACTCAGACCACACATTCAGACACCCCCAAAACCCACTCAGACACACCACAACACCCACAACACACTCAAAACCAAAAACCCCCAACACATAAACCACACTCAACCCCAAACCAACAAAAAGACACACCACCTCGGGGCCCAACACAACTAGAAAACAACAACTCCAGCCCAAAAAAACACAAAACACTCACACAAACACATCAGCACTCAGTCAGTTACATTCTAAAGTTTATTGTGTTTCCCTCCATTACACCCCGTGCCCTTGTCTCGGCGGGGGTCCTATCACGGGACCTGCGGTGTGTAAATGTGGGGTGGGGGGGGGGGATAGGGCGAACTGCGCGCGGAGGGGTTTCCGAAAGGGGGGGAGCAGAGATCCGCAGGGGGCGGGCAGATTTTATGCGGGGGGGGCCTTCAACGGGTGGCCGGTTTCTTCCCCCTCTGGCAGGTGACGCCGGCCCCCCCCCTAGCCCGTTCACTCCCGCGTGCCTCTTCCCTCCCTGCAACTAGCAAAACCTTGAGCGGAGTGCCCCCGGGGCCCCGGGGACACCAGCCCCTGAAGGGGTTCGCGTGCGGGACCCTGGAGGGCGGTCTTTTTTAACTAAAAAGGAGCTTTTTCCCCGGGGGCTTGTGCCCCCAAAAAAAAACCCGGCCCAGCGACCCCCGGGCTGGGGCCTATCAGGAGAGGGGAAAAAGGTTGTAGTTATAGGACCAGTGTGGCAGCCATCGGAGAGATTGAACAGGTCTGTGATAGCGCCCCAGTTGGCGGGCCCTATAAGGAGAGAGGAAAGGGTTTTGTTTTTTATAGCGACCATTTGTGGCACCCTATCAGGAGGATGGAAACAGGTCTGAGCTATAAAAACCAGGCTGGCAGCCATCAGGAGTTTGGAATGGTCCTTTTGCTATAGGACCAGTGGGCAGCCTATCAAGGAGTTTTGAAACAGGTCTGTAAGCTTAGCAACCAGGCGGGCAGCCTTAAAGAGAGATTGAAACGGGGGGTCTGTGGTTAGCAAACTGAGGGCTGATGCAGCCCATACAAGAAGGATATTAGGAATAGGTTGGACATGTTAATGGAAACATATTGCAAAGTGACTTGTTTTTGAAGTTCTTTAACATAAAAAGCGCAACCCCTGTGTGAGACAACCCCTTTAATTCCATTTCCTTATTACACATTTTTTGGCGCTTATTTTACCATATAACCTGTGGAAAAATTTTTTTTTTGCTTGATGGGGTGTGAATCTGGCACTGCGAAAAAACGCACCAAAAAAGCGTCAAAAAAAATTTCCCCGCACAATTTGGTGCATTTTTTTGTAGTCTTAGACTTAGGGGGCCAATGTATGAAAATGTTTAGGTTAAAAATCAAATCTTTTGCCCATAGTAACCTATGGGCAAAAAAGTGGTTTAGACCTAAACGGTTATCTGTGGCCTTGGTTCAGAAAACAGATATAGCGCGCAAAAAAAAATTGACATGGTTGCGGTTTTTTTTTAGACGCCTCAGATGTGCACTAATAGTCTGTATTCCCATAGAAGATAATAGGATAATATTGTCGCTTTTTCATGTGCATTTTTGTGCGTAAAATGTGCACCTTACGCATCAAAATTTGGGTTAAAAAACACTGAGTGAACCTAGAGCAAAAAATTAAAAATAATGTAGGTTTATGGGGAGAAAAATGCGACAAACACTTCACTGCGTTACGGAAAAAAATTGTAAGCCAAAGAAACGAACGCTACAAAGTAAAAAAAGCAGCGTCTGTACTGGTTTTTATTGCCTTTTGCTTCCGCTAAAATTTTTTGGAGTGCAGTTTTTCCTCCCAAAAAAGCAAGAAAAAAAAATTATATTTCCTGTTCCCCTAGAATCTCCCCCTCTTCATTCATGTCGTCCGACCTTTTATGACCTTTCGTTCCCCACCCCTATTCGGATGTTTAACGGCGGAGGCTTTTTCCCTTGAGTGATTTTTTTGGGTTTAAATTATTATTACAAAAAATTTGATCCCTTTCCCTCATCCGGGATGATGCGCCCCGCTTATGTTTATCCTAGGGAAAGGGGGTAGGGGCCTGTGACTGTCTGCTGACCGCCCCGGGCACCAGGTGGGGGGCGCGGGGTCTCGGGATAAGGGGCTGATTCTCCTAGAGACCCTCACTCCAGTGAGATATGGTTCTCTATTGTGTGCAGTGCTGAGTCACGACACTTGGCCGGGATCCAACCAGAGTCAGGGGAGGGGAGAGGACGGGGCCTCCTAATATAAGCAGCTGCCCTCAACCAAGCTTCACACTCCTGCAGAAGACACTACACTCAGCAGCAGCAGCACACCAAGCAGCAGCAGCAGCAGCAGCAGCAGCAGCAGCAGAGCAGCAGAGCAGCAGCAGCAGCAGCAGCAGAGCAGCAGAGCAGCAGCAGCCATAGCCATGTCTGGGAAGAAGCTCATTGTAGTCTTTGGGGCCACAGGTAAGTGGAGGGAGGGGATGTTTGGGAACTCTGGGGTCACTTTCTTGCACCTGCAGGCGGCGGTTCCCAATAACTGGTGTGCACTGAGTTCTGGCCGCTGTCTTGCAGGTCGTCCACCTGTCTGCATTCATTGCTACAAGTTCCTTTACTATAACCCCCATCATCTAGCACTGGCCTGGTTATAATAAATTCACAAAATAACGGTGAAAACTTACAAGCAAATTTTTTTTTTTTGGGTTCTCTGGCCTGAGAAGTAGTTACTGACCAGAACATTTTTTTAGTTTTTGCCTCCTTGCGTTTCAACAGTTGTAACTTTTTTTCAATGATGCAGTTGTATGAGGCCTTGTTTTATTCGAGACAGATTGTACTTTATGGGGGAATAGTTTAAGTTCACTTATAAATAATTGCAGAATTAAATTTTTTTTTAATTTAGTCTTTTTTACTTTTTTTTTTTTTTTTATACCATTCACATTTCACACTAAATAACCTGTCAGTTTAATTTTACAGGTTATTACGGTCGTGTGGATACCTAATCTGTTTAGGTTTTTTTTGTGTGTGTAATGTATGCACAATTATTTTTTATTAAATATTTTTTTTTTATTTTTTTTTTAAATCGCATGAAGGAAGAACTGTTACATTTATTTATTCTTTTTTTTTTTTTACACTTAGTAATGTATTAGCATATTCATATATGCTAATACGTTATAATCAGTGTCAGTCTGACACAGACAGTGATCAGGGCAGCTCACAGTGCATCCTAGTCACTGGCTTGTTACACAGACCGCTCTGGGGCTACTCTAGGTCCCCAGGGCTGACTGTGCAGCCGTTCCCTGGACTCTGTCGGGTCACCGGGTGTTCCGATCACCCGACCGAGCAGGGGAACCCTTTGATTGCGCTGTGGTGACGAACTGCGGCAATCAAAGGGTTAAAGCACCGGTGTGCGGGGGTTTCCCCGATGCTCGCAGGAGATGCTCTGGGATCAGGGCTGTGTAGTACAGCTCCGATCTCAGCGCAATTGTGGCGCCTGAGGCTGCAAACTTCGATGTCTGCAGCGACGTCTAAAGATGTTGCTGCAGATGAATGACCCGCATCAGTGGGCAGTCCTTAAGGGGTTACTTTTTTTTTTTTTTTTTTTTTTTTTTTTTTTATTTCCTACCAAATTCATCCCAGCGGCTCCTGAAGCCCCAGTAAAATATAAAAAACGTATGCTCCCCTTCCTCCCATCCCTGGTTCCTGCGCGGCATCTCCACCATCTTCGAAGATGGGACGTCACCACAGCAGTCGCTGATTGGCTGCAGCGGTCACGTGGCTCAGGTACAGTGATGATGTCTGTGGTTCCAGCGCCGCGTCTCTCCGGTCTTTCACACCGTGACTCTTGACGGGGGAGGTCGCCACCATAGCTGCCGGTTGGCTGCATCAGTCGTGTGCCGCTTTTACATCACTGTTCAGAAGTGAACAGCTCCGAGTGGTAAGGTTCATAGAGGCACGTGAGCACTGCAGCCTCATCAGTGGTTGCAGTCATGACGTCCACAGATGGTTAGGGAGACGCGGTGCTGAAACCGGGGACCGGAGGAAGGCGAGTACAAGCTTTTTTAGATTTTATTGGGGGCTCAGCAGCTACAGGTATTTTTTTTTATAGGAGGTGGACAACCCCTTTAAGACTGTCACCCAGCTTTCCCCGACTCCTGAATGATATCTGCCTAGGAAAAGAGCAATAGGTTGTATGGCTGAAGACCTAGTTGTATAGGCTCATGACTGTGGGAAAGCTGGATGGTAACCCCAAAATGGGACCATCTACCCCCATAGATAGGGGAGCATACATTAGAGTTCATAAACATATAACGCATATGCTGGGCCTCAGTTATCAAGACTGTTGCCCATGGCAGCCGATCAGAGCCTATAGCAACCAAACAGAGCCCATAGCAACCAATCAGAACTCGGCTTACATTTTCCCAGAGCAGCATAGAAATAAAAGCTGAGCTCTGATTGGTTGCTATGGGCTCTGATTGGTTGCTATGAGCTCTGATCGGTTGTTATGGTCAACAACGAAAATGTTAGCGATAGACATTTGATAAATGAAGCCCAACAGTGAGACTGTCTCTGTTGCTCATAGCAACTAATCGGAGCCCAAAGCAACCAATCGAAACACAGCTTTCACTTTTCTTGAGTAGTATAAGCATACTTCCCAAATTGTAGAGGTTGCAAAGAGGGACACATCTCTAACCAGGGCTATACAAGACATGGAAACCTCTAAAGAAGCATTTATGCTATCTATAATACATGAAAAAAAACTTGGAGATTCTTAGTTCACATGCTTTGATCAAAAAATGCTTATGCCACCCCCGGCATCTCTAACCACACCCACGTAACGGAATCATGCCCCGTCCCCTTTACTGGTAACACAACAGTAGCGTTACTGGGGTCTTTTAATATGGATTTATATAAAGTATTGTATATATAAAAATCCATACAAATAGCTGTAAGACCATGTTCTGTGGATGATACATCTATATAATGGTTATATAGTAACCACATAATACCGCTGTACAAGGAGCAAATATCACTGTAATGTTACTGACAAAACCAAGACTGATAGTATCAATGATACCACTATACACAGATCAAATAATACCGCAACATGACCACATATCACCACCACATAGTGAGTGAATAATACCACCATACCATGACGACATATCACCACCAAATAGTGACTGAATAATACCGTCACACCATGACCATATATCACCAACACGTAGTGACTGAACAATACTGCCACATCATGACCACATATCACCAACACGTAGTGACTGAACAATACCGCCACCTCATGACCACATATCCCCAACACGTAGTGACTGAATAATACCACAACACCGATCCTGAATATAAACCATACACTACTACCAATATTACTGCCATAGAGTGACCATATGGGGGTAGGTACCAGTTGTACGCACGCTTTGCAGACATACAAGAGATTACAGTGTAGTTACATGTAGCGACTCACAGGTGATGTCTTTTCTGATGGGACTCCTTCTCTCTCTTCATCCACTCCAGATCACCATGACGACTTCTCCAGGTTTCATCCCTGCAGAATTAACCACACAAACATCTTAGACTCCTCACTTTTCCAGCATCTCCCTATCTGTTCCCTTTTCTGTACAAGCTCCCTATGTGGTGATAAGAGGAGTGGGGTTATAGTGTTAGGTGAGGGGTGTATTTTGTGTTTGCACTAGGTCGCAGGGGTGAGAGAGGAGGTAAAGGCCACAGCTTACAGGCACAATCTCCGTGAGATTGTGTTTGACTTTGGCCTGCACTCCATCCCCTGCACCCTCAGATGATCAGTCACAGCCACTGGACTACGTCGGACCAGCGTTGCATTGATTTCTAAACTAAAATGGTGAGCCAGGGCTGATGTTGTGGAATGTTTATTTACGTTTTTTTTTTTTTTTTTTTGTTTGTGTTGTTCTTTTATTATTTTATTCCAGTGTTAATAATTAACAGACGTCTCTCCGTTACTATCGTTCGGGCTTGGTGTCAGCCAGCAGTGTTTTTCATCACCCTGAGGTTTACACTTACCCCCTGTCACAATTACCCCAGTACCTAATGCACCCGGGGTACTGGGAGGAGCCAGGTAACTGTCAGAAGCGGACCTGCTAATGTGAGGGTCCACTTCTGGGGTGGCTGGTGTTTTAGGGTGGGAGAGGATCAATATTTATGGACCTTCTTATCTAAATAATATCAGCCTGCAGCTGCCATTTTTGCCTTGGCTGGTTAAAAATGGGCGACCCAAAAATTTACTTGGCGTCCCCTAACTTTTCATAACCAGCCAAGGTTAAACCAACAGCTGTAGGCTGATACTATCAGAATGGGAAGATCCATGAATACTAGTCCCTTCCCATTCTAAAAATACCAGTACACAGCCGCCCCAGAAGCAAACCATCACATTAGAGGGTCTGCTTCTGATGGTTACCCAGCTCTTCCTGTACCCCTGGTGTGTTGGGTACTGGGGTAATAGTGACGGAGGGGTTAGTGTCAGTCTTGTGGTGACAAAAACCACTGCTGACACCAGTCTGTTTGACGCCTCCATTACTATCACTGAAATAAAATGAAACAGAAACAGAAAAAAAATGTTTATTTAAATAAACACTCCCAGAAACCAGCCCCTCATTAACCATTTAATTAAAGAAAGATGCAATGCTGTGCGACATAGTCCAGGGAATCAGTCGTGGTTTAAAAGGTGAACCCATTAAAAAAAAAAGTGGGGCATCACCCAGCTTTCCGGAAACCCTGAATAGCATATTCAGTGTCCAGGAAATCTGGGTGACATCCCCCACAGCAGGCACCCAGCTTTTCTGCAGGATTTCCTGGCTGCCCTTCATCACAAATATGGCCGCCAACCACTGCTCTGATGCTAGAAGCAATATGCATCTTATAAGCATAGAGATTAAGGCCAGGTTTATAGGCCGTCTTTTTGTGGGCTTTTTTACATGCAAAAATCACTTTTTTTGCACAATATTGTGTCAAATTGCGTGCAAAGTGATATTGGGGTCCTTATGACTTAAATGGGAATAAGCAGGCATCAGGCAGACAGCTGCACTTTTTTGAACTTTGTTTGCACTTAAAAAAAAAAAAGTGCAGGACCATTATCAGCAAGTAAATGCATCAAATGCAATAAAGTTCTCTGTACTGAGAAAAACATCTAAAAATAAGAAGCAGAAGAGATGGGAGAAAACGCTTGAAATACCCGTGCTCATAAACGCATGTTTCTTCTGTACAATAGGCACTTTTTTCACTGCAAAAAAATAAGTTGTGTGAACAGAGCCCAATTCAGTGCCTTCTGGTTCTTGGGTTCTCTGCAAATTTTTACATTGGTTCTGGGAAAGCTGGGTGCCGACCAATATGGCGGTTATTACAAGGGTCTTCACCCAGCTTTTCCAGGCTCTTTACATTTGCCATTCGGTGCTCTGAGAAAGCTGGGTGACAACCAAATTGGTTCTGTCTTCTAGTGGACTTTTAGGGGTGATCAACCAGCTTTCCCAGGCATCAGATTTGCCTCGCTATGCTGTAATATTTCAGCTGGGCAAGTGTCTGGGCTGTCTGATAAATCATATAGTCATTGCTACAGGGTTTGTCACTCAGCTTTCCCAGACTCCTGAATGGCTGTGATGATGATTTGCTCTGTGTGATATTGGTAATAATCCGCCCGCCATGTCTTGTCCTCTCTCGCAGGCGCTCAGGGGGGCTCAGTCGCTGCTGCTCTCCTGGCGGATGGCACCTTTGCGGTCAGGGCAGTGACCCGAGACCCCAGCAAACCTGCAGCTGTGAAGCTAAAGGAGGCCGGAGCGGAGGTGGTGGCTGCAGATCTGGACGATGAGAAGAGCCTGGAGGGCGCACTGAGCGGAGCCTATGGAGCGTTTGTGGTCACCAACTTTTGGGAGTATTTCAACAAAGACAAGGAGATCGCTCAGGTGAGACACCCCCATAGGGACAGGCCCATTAACCATTTGACCACTTTGGGTGATATGTATGTTTTTTGTTTGTTTTTTGGCGCTCAGACGCCATTTTTCTGCACATTAGTAGTGTAGACTGTGCCTGAATCTATGAACCTGTTCCTCGGCGGGTCAGAGATTTAGCGCTTTCTAGCTACATGCGTAGCTTCGTATGGTTGTAGTGCGCCCTGCCTCCAGCATGCCCCTCAATCTTTGATGCATTACAAAGTGCTGCGAGCGCCCGATAATGCCCCGATTTTGGAGTGCGTCTGATTAAAAATCTAGCAAACGGGACAGCGCCAGTTTTTGGGCTGAAAAGACTCCAGACTTCTAGCACAGCCCTGTACATACATGTTAATCTTTAGCTGCCGTATTGCAGCTTTGCTCACTGATTGTGTGTGTGTGTGTGATGTATGTATATATATATATATATATATATTTTATTATATATATATATATATAAATTATATTAATACATACAAAAATTACATATTAATTATTGGCTCTTGTATCACAATTCATCCTGAGCTTCCTGGTTCAGGATACAATGCTAGAACTTCAGTGAAGAGTAAGGTCTTGTCCCCACGACTGGTTTTACAGATGGTTTTTGGTTTGGAAAGCGGTCTGTAAACCAGCTGTCAAACTTTTTCACGGACCGCTATGGAAAATCCATGCAGCAGTCCCCACTGCACAGATTTTCCACCCGGCGGTTTTTCAGATCGCCGAAAACGGTTGAACATGTTCATTCTTATGCCCGGTTTTCAGGCGGAATATGAACACGTCAGTGCGAAGGGGAAGGGCTCTTCTCTGCAAACAGCGGAGTAAAGCTGGCCCCCCCCCACGGTCGTGTACAAGGCCGCAAAAACCGGTCGGATAATCCGACTGGTATTTGCTCGGTGCAGTGGGGACATGCCCTAAGGGAGCGTTCACACAGCAAAGACAAAATACCAGGTGGATTTTCCAACTGGTGTTTTTCTTTTTTTATTTGGCACGCAGGGGGACGGCTTTTATCTATGGATTGGAGATTCAACCCCACCCCACCCACCCCCGCCACTTAGCACCCACATGTTCATGTTCTGCCCAAAACCGGGCGGAAGAACGAACATGCTCTAAGTTTTTAAGAGCGCTAACAATGTCAAAAACCGTCCGGCGGAAAATCCGTGCAGTGTGGACTGATACACGGATTTTCTATTTAAATCAATGTAAAAGGTTGACAGTGGCTTTTCAAATCCATAAACCACACGTGTCAAACTGTGGCCCTCCAGCTCCTGGGAAACTACAACTCCCATCATGCATTTATATAATCTATAACAGTGGGCATGATGGGAGTTGTAGTTTCCCAGCAGCTGGAGGGCCGCAGTTTGACACCCCTGAACCGTCTAGAAACAAGTGCCGTGGGGACGAGCCCTAAGAGTGAGTTCACATGACAGAGATTCTGGGACGGATTCAGTGCTGACTCAGAATCCACATTCAGTCTGACTTCTACTATTCCCTATAGAAAATCACTGTCGTTGTTCACATGATGCTGATTTTCCTCATCGCTGAAAAGGAAATGCCCTGTATATAGGAAAATTAAAATCTGCGTCGTATTCTCGTCTGAAATCCGCACTTACAGGTGCAGTTTTCCCGACAAGGGTACAAGACTGAAATTTTCAGAGTTCCTTTCGTACGAGACAACAAGCATTGGGTCATGTCATTCTTTCTAGCGATGCAGATTTATTTGCTTTTCAGTAGACTGTAGTTCGTGCAGTCTATATATGAACCAGGAGACTCTGGATGAACACTGCAGTAGATCCTGATAACCTAAATCTATATATTACAATTTTTTTTTTTTTTCCAGGGTAAACGGATTGCAGATGTGTCCAAGCGTCTCGCTCTGCAGATTGTGGTCTTCAGCGGCTTGGAGAATGTAAAGAAACTGACCAAGGGGAAGCTGGAGGTGCTGCATTTTGATGGGAAAGGAGAGATTGAAGAATACTTCCGAGCGATCGGGGTCCCCATGACCAGCGTCCGGCTGCCCAGTTACTTTGAGAACATACTGACCTTCTTCAGGCCCCAGAAGAACAAGGACGGTGATGGCTACACTCTAGGTACAAGAAATGTGTTAGAGCCACCCCATAGCTATATCAGCTCTATGAAAAGTTTGGTCCCAAACTATGAGGTGGACGTGCACATTGCTATACACTTTGAACACCAGGTGGAGCCAAACCATATACGTTTTTTCATTGGATCACAATCCTCGTTCACCCATTTAAGGGGTTTTGCCAAGAAGTGAGTTCCTTACCTAACAGGCTGATACTCCCCTCTTAAGGCTTGAAAAAAGGGGCGTTGTGTTTCTGTGTTTAAAAAAAACAAGTACCTCCTCTGTGATGTCATCACTCCACCTCCCATGCACGTTCCTGATACTCAGTCTCTGTAGTTGAGCAAACATTGTTTTGCTAATCCACATGGGATAACTATTGTGCACAAGCTATATGTGTTTTATTTCTCTCCTCTTATTTGCTCAGGAGAGAAGATAAGCTCAGCAGGCAGCCTTCTTTCATTCCTTCATGAAGGAACGGCTGCAGAGGGAAAGGGAGGGGGCTGAGCAGAGAGCATCTGCATGTTTACTCAGATAATTACATTACAACCAGTGGATTCTCTATACAAAAGACACAGGATCTTTCTACCCAGTCCCTTCAAAGCTGGTTCATGTTCCCTGCCATCAGATAAGAAGCGCAAACAACACAAGCGCAGCCAGATCAGCTCCTGGTCGTGTCTAATGTAAACTGTCAGGAAACTAAGGGCATCTTAGCCAGGCTGTAGATCTCAGAGGCTTCACTTTTTTTAATGACATATTTTTAGAAAAGTGATTAAATACCCATTTTGGAGGATCCCACGTCAACATTAGATCGTGGCAAAACCCCTTTAATGTTATCCGATGGTGGGACGCCACCTTTATCTCTATAGGCTTTCAATCTGTCTGCATTTTCCATTCACTGTCAGCAAGCAGAGGTCTGAAAATGCAAAGCAGATTAGAAACTTACAGTGATTGATATAAGGACATGTGATGTGTTTCAGCAGACGCTGCAGTTTCTTGACTCTCAATCTCTTTCCAGCCGTCCCGATGGGCGACGTTCTCTGGGACGGGATGTCCGTTAAAGATTTGGGTGGTGTGGTTCTCAGCATCCTGAAGTCGCCGTCGCAGTACGTGGGCAAAGACATCGGGCTCAGCACAGACAAAATGACGGTGGCGCAATACGCAGCCATAATGTCCAAGGTCTGCGGAAAGAACATCAAAGACGCCAAGGTGAGATTGGGCGCTCCGCCAATCATTAATCACCTATTGATAAATGTACCTGTAAGCTACGCCCTTAATTGTGTTGGCCATGCCCCATCACCATGCAGGTGACAAATGTCCTCAATGGGCCACCGTAATTGATTAAGCAAAAAAAATGTATGCTCCAATCACAACCAAAGATGCATTAAAGGGGTTGTCTCACTACACTGATTCCTCTTACCTCAGTCCTGTTTTCTTGGTTTCATTTTGTATTAAGGGGTGTGTTTACCGGCTTCCACTAGGCTGTAGTAGAAGCCAGGTCTGTAGCTATAGCAACCAGTGCTGGCAGCCTATCGGTAGAGATCAAACAGGTCTGTAGCTATAGCAATCAGTGCTGGCAGCCCATCAGGAGAGATTGAACAGGTCTGTAGCTATAGCGACCTGAGGAGCTGATGCAGCCCGTACAAGAGGGGATATCTAGGAATAAGTCGGACACCGATAATGGACATATATTGCACAGTGACTTGTTTTTGCAAGATCTTTAACATAAAAAGCAGCAATCCTTGTAATGAGACAACCCCTTTAAGCATATGTATCCAGCTACACAGCAGATCGAGGACAGGTGAGGGGTTGGAGTGTCCCTTTACATCAGAGGATCATCTATAACCTGTTACTCGACCCACAGATCCCCCTTGCAGCGTACGCAAAGCTCGGCTTCCCCGGCGCACAAGAACTCGCCAACATGTTCGAATTCTATGAGATGAAACCCAACCGGGACGTGGAGATGACATTGAAGCTCAACCCCAAGGCCAAGAGATTCCAGCAGTGGATGGAGGAGAACAAGGAGGCCTTCAAGGACTTGTGAATTTATTGCACTTCCCCTGAAAGCGGGAGGGGGGTGGGGGGGAAGGACTGAAATATTGAGGCTGATTAAGCAAAACTAGAGCACAGGGAAAGCGTTGTCACCTCAGCAACCAATCAGAATCCAGCTCTAATTCCAGAGATGATTGGTGGTCAATAAAAGCTGCATCCTGATTGGCTACTATAGGCCACGCCTCCCTTGCACTAGTTCTGTTCAATCTGCCCCAATGTTCTGTGGACCAAAGACGTCATGACACTGAACTGACTGTAGATTGTGGCGCTGACAGCGCGGCGACTGTATTTTATCTGTATTTTGTGTTATTAAAATAATTCTACTGAAGTGGACGCGTCTTTCCAACATGTCGAAAGAGCGGAGCAGAGGTGGAAGCTGCGATGGGGCCAAAGAGGGTCGCGAGCGAGTGATAGCCGGCTTGGTTTTATTAAGTAAAGAAGTCAGATGAACTGGATCTGTTTTTCATGAGGAGGTCGCCGGTTAAAAATACTGAACAAAACTGCAAATTAAAAAAACAACACTGGGGCAAATTTATTAATTTATATAACGTTTTTTTGGGGGGTCACCCATAGCAACCAATCAGAGTGCAGATTTATTTTTTTCAGGGCAATGAACAAAATGAATGCTGAGCTGTGATTGGTCACTATGGGCTCTGGTTGCTATGTTCACTGATTGCTATGGGCTCTGGTTTCTATTGTTTTTGATTGGTTGCTTTGAGTTCTCATTGTTTGTTTGCTATTCGCTCTGTTTGGTTGCTATGGGCTCTGGTTGCTATGTTCACTGATTTGTTGCTATGGGCTCTGATTGGTTGCTATGTTTACTAGTTGGTTGCTGTGGATTCTGATTGGTTGCTATAGCAAATGGTTAACCAAATAATGTTACTAGTAAAATCATTATTTCTTGGTGCATAATGTACGCCCGTAAAAAGAAGCGGCTGTCACTACTTTTGGGGGCTTACGCGCTGAGAAATAGAGGAATATACAAGGCATCACACCGTGTGAACATACCCAAACACTAAGGGAATGTTCACACAGCTGATTTCGATGCTGTTTTCAGAGCATTTCCGCTCCCAAAACCTCGCCTGAAACGCGCTTCTTCAGAAGAGGTTTTAGATGCGTTTTTGGACGAGGTTTTCAACACTGTTTATCCATACAGATAAATGGCCAGGGGAAAAAAATGCACCGAGAAACCTGCCTAAAACACACTTCAAGAATTGACATGACACTTGTTTTTCAGCGCCCAAAACGGCTTCTAAAGAAACGCGTAAAACATCACCGTGTGAACTACAAACGCTGTTTTACATCGGAATCGGTGAAAATGAAAGGGGGCGTTTTGGGCGTGGAAACACTCCAAAAACTGCGTCCAAAACAGTGCACAACGTAAGCTGTGTGAACACACCCTAATGCCATGTTCACACGGCTTAAAATGGGCCGTATGTCGGTTCGTAATTACACGCCGGAGTGCGCAAATTATGGCTGGAATACGTCCCAGTCATTACGGTAATCCACAGTTCTCATAGAGAACTATGGATTACGTCTCCTCTCGGACAATATGCCGAGCGGGGAGAGAAGTGACATGTGAATTACCAGCGACGTATACGCTCCACTGGTAATGATAGTCTATGGGCCGACGAGGTGCCGACCACCCGCTCCCGGCCACACAGCGTAATTGAGGGGCGTAGTTACGTCCTGCAAATACACCGTGTGAACATAGCCTAAGGCTGTGTTCACAAGGCTTAAATTTGGACGTATTTTGCGCCGTACTGTGCTCAATACAGGGCGAGATACGTCCCAGGCATTACGGTAATCAACAGTCATAGAGAACTATGGATTACGCCTCCTCTCCCTGTTCGGACAATACACAGAGTGGGGAGAACAGTGACATGTGAATTACTAGCGGCGAATATGCATCACAGGAGTCGGCGCAAGCTGCCGGAGTCCCAGCGTAATTATGCCGTGTGAACATACCCTAAGACTGTCTGTTGCCCACAGCAACCAATCGCAGCTCGGCTTTTATTTCCTACACTGCTGTGGAAACAAACCGAGCTCTGATTGGCTGCTATGATATCTGATTGGTCGCTATGGGATCTGATTGCTCACTATGGGATCTGATTGGTTGCTATGAGCTCTGATTGGTCGCTATGGGATCTGCCTGGTCGCAATGGGATCTGATTAGTCGCTATATGCTCTGACTGGTTGCTATGGGCAACAAAGTTAGTCTTGGTGTATGTTCATATGATGTATTGCGGCACATATTGGACGCGTGTACTTCTAAAGAGCAGGGGGGGGCGGCCTCTAGACTTCTACTATCCTCCGGCATGTAAACACGAGGAAGAAGTGACATGTCAGTTCCTCCCCACCGGCGTTCAATACGCGTCGGGGAAGACGGGCATAATTCATAGCCCTCTATGACAACTATGTGGGCACAGTTCAGTCGTATTGCAGCGCAATTATGTGCCAAAATACCCCCCCCACACACACACACACACCGTAATTACGTGGTGTTAGGCTATGTTCACCCGGCTTAATTGCCGGCCTTATTGCGCCCCGAAATTACGCCATGTGTACGGGGGCGGGGCGTGTGGGGGGGGGGCAGCCCACTGGCCCCATAGACATGCATTATCCACGGCGCGTATACGCCGTGAATAAGAAGCATGTAGACGTAATCCATCGTTCTCTATGAGAACTGTGGATTACCGTAATGAATGGGACGGATTTCAGCCGTAATTCGCGCAGTACGGCGCGCAATACGGACTGAAATCCGTCCCAAAATAAGCCGTGTGAACATGGCCTTAGTGTTAGATAATTCTGATAAATGAGGCCCAGTGTGCAGCAGAGGCATTTATGATGGGGTGTTTGGTAAAATAAAAAATTATGTTATCAGGGTCCGGGTGGTCCAAAAAGTAAAAAGATAATACTTACCTGGCTGCCACTGTCGCTCCTGAGTTCTTAGCGATCCGCTCCTCTCAACTTCTGGGCTCTTGTCCCAACAAAAAAGAGGGGTAAAAATATGAACTAGCCAGCTCACCTTAATAGTCGCGATGTGAAAAACCTCCGTGGCCGTCTGTGCGGGTAACCACGCTCCAAGTGGAATATATTGCGATGCAAGAAGAAAGTTCAAGAGGGTCAGCACCAGCAAGGATAACACTGGGAGGTTTTATTAGAAAAATTGCTAATACAATCCACAAAAGATCAGAGGGGCATCATGGCTGAGGCGTTTCAGACACCACTGTGCTGCCTGAAACGCGTCAGCCATGGTGCCCCTCTGATCTTTTGTGCATTGTATCGGCAATTTTTATGATAAAACCTCCCAGTTTTATCTGTACTGGTGCCGACCATCTTGGACTTGTTTCTTGTCCCAACACGCAGGAGGTGCTTATGCTCCATTGTAAATGAGTGGAACCTGAGCCTCTCCTTTGGAAGTTGAGAAGAGTCGATCACCGGGAATTTGGGAGCAACAGCAGCGGGGGACAACTAGGTAAGTATTAGTTGTTTTTTTTTGGTTTTTTTTATTTCTGGATCACTCTGGCCCCAATGACATAATTTTTTTTTTCTTTTAGTACTGGACAATCCATTTAGCCCCTTCTTGACAGCCGGTCACAAGAATATGGCTCTTCGTTTTTTCCCTCCCCACTTTTCAAGAGCAATAACTTATTTTTTTTATTTTTTTCATCTCCATAGACATATGAGAAATTTTATTTTGTGGGATAAGATGTTTCTTCAAATGTGTTTTTATTAAGTTCAAACATTCTAAAAAAATCTGCGAAATATTTTAACTGTGTTATAACATTTGGATACAATTAATGTGAAACATATTCATAGAGGTCTTTGGAACATACATTTTCTTATTTTAACTTAAAGGGGTTTTGCCACAATCGATCTCATTTCATCCCTCCTGTATCCTGCTCTTCAGCTCTGTGTGCTCAGAAGGGGGCGTGTGTGATTTGTGTGAATTGCATATCATGTGACCTAGCAGGTGACATCAAAAGGCCTTTCCTCTCTGTAGTCAAAGAAAGGTCTGTTTATGTAAAGCATTGTGAATAGCTGAGAAGTAAAGTTTTTTTCTTCCAGGCACAAGGGTCCTAGGTTCAAATCCCTGCAGGAACCAAACTTTTTTTTTGTTTTCTTTATCAATGCACAGACCTGATTGAGGTTTCAATTTTATTTATTTGCACTGTTTGACTAATTACTGAGGAGTACAGAGGACAGGAATAGAATGACAGCTCCTGGGGTTTGAACACTCAGTAGCTGCCTGAGAGGAGAGGTGATATCTGAGCATGTGCAACCAGGACTGAGGAGCTCCCAGCCCTGGTCATATCCCCTGGAGACAAGCTGTAAACAACGGATCACTAAAAGAGCAGCTAAAACAAAAACGGTGCAGAATTTGTAATAATAATGAATGGTGAAAATGTTTGTTATTTCATTTGCAAGCTTCCCACGTCAATTTTACTCCGTGGCAAAACCCCTTTAAGGAAAAACAACATTCATTTGCAAATGAAACAACAAGTTCATATTTAAAATGTCTAAGTTTCTATCAACTTTTAATGCTGATTTAAAAAACATGTTGAACTCTAAAGCGATATGTAACGAGTGTGATGTCATGAGGATTCACAGTGGTGTGCCTATGTTTAGTGTTTTATGCTCCGCGACACAGACAATTCTGAGCTTCAGAACCTGCCTATCGTAACGGTGCCGTGGGTCCCCCCCCCCCCCCCCACATCCCTCTCAGTTTGTAGAAGGATCATTATATGTCAGGAATTTCTTCCTGAATATCTCTTGCGGCTCTTTCAACAATGAGTCCCTAAAGAGGGCCCTCTGCTCTTATCAACGGACAGTACAATGGTTCCGTAAGTGTAGAGTCGTCCGATCCAAAGGATAACCAGAAGCATTCAGGAATAATATTTTGTCTCCCTTTACATTCTATGACAGAGGTTATTGTTGTAGTGGGGTGTGATCCACCATCTCTCTAGCCATAAACCATGTTGTGGTTCCAAAACACGAGATCAGTTTGCCTTTAATGTCTGAAGGTGGAGTGTTAATGTATTTTCCCCAAAGGTGGAAGAATCTTTTTACTTTGGACTCTTTGTGTTGATCTGCCTCTATCCAATCCATTTGGAACAGGAAAGAAAGTTTCTCGTGAAATAGGTCAGCAGAGGGACCAGTGGGTTGAAGCCAAACTTGCAGTACGGCTTTGCGTGCGGCGGCTGCTAAAAATGGAAATAGTCGATTCATTCCTGGATTAGAAAAATTGTTCTGTTTTATCAAAAATGACCAAATAAGACCATGCTGCGCTTTTTTGAAAAAATGAAAAATATTTTAAAAAAATTTT